>JABXWE010009936.1:0-30641 GCA_014611495.1 Limonius californicus
TCCGGATAGTGAACTTATCGGATACGGATTTGCAAGACGGATTTTATCCGGATAGTAAAAATCCGGCGGATTCCGGATTATTCGGATACCGGATAATTTAAAATCCGAAATCCGGATTTTAAAATGTAACGGATTTGACAGCACTAATGAGAACTAATTATTAAACTCTGATTAGAAATAACAGTCTGTTTCGATCGATTAAGAGTTTAAAGCTAATCAGAGCCTTTTTTCGTGTTAATTACAGTATTCTATTACCTGATTTTCTTGGTTGAATTTGGATTATGTGTGGGTTGAATGCTCAGCGCAGGTTCTCTAAAGTTAATTAGTACTTATTACACTCTGATAAGAACTGATTAGAGCCAAAACGAAACTGATTAGAACCTCATTACAGTAAATTGGATCATAATTGCAGCCTAATAACCTATTTGTTGTTAATTGAACTTTAATTAAAACCAACTGGGTTCTGATTGAGACCAATTAGTACTTAAAGGGAACCAATAATAAGTGAATTTGGTAAATATGAAACTCGGTATAATATACTAACACCTAGCAGGTTAAAATTTAGAATTTTTATTAATAATACACTGCAGGTGCAGGTTACAAACAGTACATTCTAAACATAATGTAAAGTTGTCAACTGGGACGTTTCACCTTCATATATGTGAAATAAATATCTCTATTGCTAAAGTCTAATTAGAGCTAATTTGAGTCCGCTAAGAGCTTATTTAATCCTAATCAAACCAAATCAGCAGCTTTTTAAATGTAATTGGGTATATTATTGCTGATTATAGGTTAACAGCCTGTGTATAGCTAATTAATGTTTGATGAATGCTGTACCTATGTAAACTTAATTAATACCTACGAGGGTTCAAGGAAAGTCAATTAAAGCCTTTCCAGAAAATGTATTTTGTTTGGACCTAATTGGAGTCTGTTTAAAGCTAGTTTCGGTTTAAGTAAATCTATTAGAACTAATTAAAATCGAATGGGAGTAACTCTGATCCTAAGTATAGTTAATTAGTGCTTGTAATTATAGTTAATTCTAACTTAATACCTTGTTTGAAGATAATTATGCCTGATTAGAGTTAATTATGAGTTAGCAAATGGTTAACTTAATCTAAGTTAATTTTTGCCTAGTCAGATACGATGAAAGCTGTTCGAGTCTAATCAGCAGCTTTAAGTAGCTAATTAAGGCGTGATTATTGATGATTGTTGATAGGATGATTGGCAATTTATGCCTATTTAAAGATACTTGCGGTTAAATACTAATTTTTACCTATCTAAAATTAATCATTGCCTATTGAAGCCCGATGAGAGTAAATTATTAAAATCTGATTAGAAATTATAGTCATTCTAGTGAAACCAATTAGATATTTAAAGTTAATTAGAGCTTTTTATGCTAGTTAGGATACCCTATTAATTGATTTTAGGCTAAAATCTTGGTTGAAGCAAATTAACCTTATTGGAGTACATTGGGCCATACTTATGGCTAATTGCAGTATAACAACCTATTTGTAACTAATTGAACTTTAATTAAAAGCAACTGGGGTCTAATTCAGATCAACTAGTATTACATATCAGGCCAATAAGCGTCCAATTTGAATAAATTTACACCAGATAGCTTAGTTAACACTTGCCTTATGAAGTAATAAATCTTATGAATATAATTATGAATACTTACACAATATGAAACGTTTTCAATTTTCTTAATATTGGTATTAACACATGCAGTCTAATATACCACACTAGTAATAAAATGATTAAGCTGAAGTACTTTGTATAAAGTGTCGTAATTTAGATCACACTTTAGTTGACTGAGATAATGTTAGGAGTTGTCAACCACAGCTGTGCTACTTCCGCGGTTGTAGTTACACGCAAGGTATCTACTTGAAATATGTAACGAAAGGTTTAAGCAATTCGAAATTCTTTTTGCTTAACATTGTTTCGCAATTACATTGTTGCGAATGCTAATTCGCATTTGGGGTAAAAGTAAAAGGCAGAAACAGTTCGAACAATGATTTTAATTACCTTATCACAAGAATAAATACATAAAATACAAAGGTATAAAACTTTGTCTACAACTAGTTAAATCCTGGTAAGAAAAATATAGGGCACAAAATGACTATGATGTACAACAAAGCTTAATACGAAAACCTACGACCAAGCAGTGCTCCTTCCAATTTTTCTATTTACTTAACAAAGGAAGATTCGCAATATGTAATACTTAGATATCACAAAGATATGTAAATAAACAGTGACGTACGTAAATCATTGGCGTAGGAAATAAAAATATATCATTCGGGGATTTATGCATTATTACGTTAACTTTAAATATTTTGTATGCGCCAGTGATCCAATGGTTAGACTACTGGGCTCCGACACCGAAGATCGGGAATTCAAAACCCCGACTCGATGTATCACGGACGGCATAGCCAGTGGCTTTAGATAATTGGGTACCTGCGTTCGAATGAACAAAGTGGAAAATACGGTTGTGTAATACGTGATGCCCACCACGCCACGACGCGTCATAACTTTAGTACGCGACAACCGGGTGCGAGATCAACGATAAGAGAGCTTTGAACATCCGTCTTGCAAAGCTAAACTCCTCCATGGCGTATAAAACCTCACCATTATTATAATATTTACTATTAAACATTACACTTTCCTACAAGAGAATGTGGGAGCTGGGAATCCCCCATTTTTATTCTTAGTTTATATTTTAGGTTTGGTTCGTGATTAACAATCCTTTCTAAATCAAGGATTCCCTCATATTGGAAGCGTAATAATAAATATTTAGTGCCATTTTAAAAATAGTTATGTAATTTGGGGAATGCTAATGTACTTTAGGACAATATTTAAAATTTCGTTAACTCGGTGGATATACAAGCTCCGTGAATTTATTTAAATTTAATAACTTCGGCGATTCTTCGAGTGTTTTACTATGAACATTCAAAATTTATACAAATTTTAGCTTCCCCAAATGATAATAGATTTCTTGTTTTTTACCCTACGCCACTACTAATGAACAAAATGTGCTCAACGCCTTTGCGTAAATGTATCAAAATATGGTCCAAACAGCTTTAAACTATAAAATTGCTATAGAGCTGTTTTAACCAAACAAAAATGAGCACTTCATTTTGTAAACGAAACACAATAGATACAATTGCAAGGATAAAACAATCTACTATCCTAAGCCTTCAACAAAAATATATAATCATTCTTACAGGGGCAAGCGTACTCTACCGGTTCGCTTCCTTTTCTATGTTAAAAATTACGACAGTACCCAGCCAAGATGGCGGCAACATCACATGGTCACTGCTATGTAACCTCAAATCGTGCGCCTACTCAGCTATAGTCGAAAAGCAAATACTTTGTGAGGCATTGTGGCAACTCGAAATCGTAGGCCACGTCCATTAGCTTCCGGCCGAGGCATTTCCGTAAAAACAATCGGACTTGTCTCCTGAGGGAGAGGGGACACCTGGATAGCTCTAAGAGGAGGTCTTTTTGCTCCTGTAAGATGACGTTGTTCCTCCGGATCATGCAAGAGTCGAACGACTGACAACCTTCCACCAGTAGGAAGAATATTGAGTCGGATTTTGAGGCTATGACGTTCTGAAGAGAGTTGAGTATACCGTCTGGATCTCGAAACTGCGTCTTCATTATGACCTGGAAGAGAAAAAAAGATTTTAAGTATTTCTAGTGGTATTTACTATAGGTTGCCCTCTTTAAAGTTTAAGTTTAGTATAATCGAACATGTATTGCAATTAAGCGACATGGCATGATTCTGATGACGAAAATATGAAATAATTCTGAAGGGAAAAACCGAGTTTGAAAATATTTCGGGTAATGTCGGTCACTAAATTATTTTCTTAACTATAACAGTTAGATATATATATATATTTTTTTATATAATTTAATGCCAATTTACAATCTACTCTTTACATTGAGCAACAAGTAAATGTGTTGTTAAAAGTCGACATGTGACGGAAAAGCCATCCAGCGACGACGCTCCTATTTGTGCCTTGGGCGGGTGATGATTTCAGTTGGTTCAGTTATTGTCGTCTGGATGTGGTAAGTCGTTTGGCCACTCTCTTCAATTTTCGAACTACAATAGGTTCATGTTCCAAATCACTTAATAGATTGTTTTCGTGTCCTCGTAGATTCAGGTAGTATTTTGTCGACAGCCTTTGAATTTCTTCAGATGCAAAGGGAACGCGTAGGTCTGTATGGAGTGTTTCATTTGAGACGTACCAGGATGCGTTTGATATTGTACGCAAAGTGTTGGATTGAAATCGTTGGATAATTTTTGAGTTTGACGGCTTCGTACATCCCCAAAGTACGTCGATATTGGCTGAATTACACATTTGTAGATAAGAAGTTTGTTTTCCATGGATAGTTGAGAGTTGCGGTCCAGCAACCAATACATTTGCCGTAGTTTCAAATTTAGCTGTCGTCGTTTTGTTTTAACGTGTTTTTGCCACGTCAGTTTCTGATCGAGGTGTAGCCCCAAGTATTTTGCTTCGGTTTGCACTGGTATTGGTGTGTTGTTGATGGTGAATTCTGGACAAACAATGCGTTTAGTGGTGAAGGTCACTTGGGTTGATTTGGTTTGGTTCACTTTTATTCTCCACTTTGATAACCAGGTTTCGAGGAGGTCTAGGTGTGACTGTAGTTGCTGAGATGCAGTTCTGGGATCTTCGTTGACTGCTAGAAGGGCCGTATCGTCTGCGAATGTGGCGATCATGGTGTTGTCGGTTGTGGGCAGGTCCGCAGTGTAAATCAGGTAGAGTATTGGACCCAGCACACTTCCTTGGGGAAGCATATTCTTAATTTTGTACAGCAGTCCCTCGTGCCATACCTTGTCAAACGCTTGTGCCACGTCAAGAAACGCTGCTGTGCATAGTTTGTTTTCCTCCAGGCTTGTTGCTATTTGACTGACAATTCTGTGGGTCTGTTGTATGGTCGAGTGACTGTCCCGGAAGCCAAATTGATGATTTGGGATATGATTCAGGAGGTCAGTATCTTCTCTGTCTTTTTAATAATAGTTTTTCGAATAATTTTGATAAGATGGGCAGTAGACTTATTGGACAGTGGGAGGATACTTCGTTGATTGGTTTCCCAGGTTTATAATAATTATATGTGCAAATGTCCACATTAGCGGATAATACGACAATCTCAGCATACTGTTGTAAATTGTTGTCAGAAGGATAATTGCTTTTCTTGGCAGTTCGTTTAGTATTCGTCCTGTGATAAGGTCATAACCAGGCACCTTGTACAGGTTTACATGCCTAATTTCTTGATAGACTTCTCTTGGGGTAAACGGCTTTATGGGTAGGCACATTTGACAGGGTATATCCAGGAATGCTTTGATCTCGTTGTCATGGTTATTTATAGCGGATTCAAATGGTGTGAAAACTTCCGAAAGATAGTCGGCAAAAATGTTGGCTTTCTCCAAGTCCGATTTGGCCCAGTTTCCATCTGGTTTTCTGATGGGTGATATTAATATTTGTGGCTTTTTAAATTTCTTGGTTGCCCTCCAGATAGATTGATCGTCTTTAGAGAGAGTGGTAATGTAGCATTCAAATGAGGCATTTCTTGCATTTTCGATGTATGTAATTTCCGTCTGAGTCTGCTATAGATAAGTTTATCATCATTGTTACGTGTTCTCTGCCATTTGCTTCTGGCTCTGCGTTTTTTCATTACTAATTCTCTTACATATTGTGGAATATTGGTGGTTTCTCTTGGTTTTTGGTTTGAGATGGGTGTAGAGTGCCATGCAGTTTCTTGAATTAGTGTTGTGAGGTACTGTGTTACGTCGTCTAGTTCATCAGATTGCTTAATTCGTTTACTAAATGTTATTTTATTTTCTATGTATGTATGAAAGTTTTCCCAATCTGTTTTATTAGAAATAAGCGAAGGGGTGATTGGTTTGCTTATTACATGTGTACTTAGGGTCGCGATCACTGACATATGATCAGACGATAAATCTTGATTGGATTCAACTTTCGCATAGTTAGGAGCTACACCGTGCAGTATGAAGAAGTCCAGTAAATCAGGTATTTTGTTGGGATCGGTCGGCCAGTACGTAGGTTCGCCAGTAGACATATGTCTGCAGTTTTGATTGTTCATGGCTTACAAAAGATTTCTTCCTTTCGTTGTGATGAGCCTTGAACCTCATTGGGTGTGCTTAGCGTTCCAATCACCTCTCACCATAAATTTGGAGCCTAGCGATTGGAAAATGGTCTCAAATTCCACGGGGGATAGTGAGTGTCTCGGAGGGCAATATATTGCAGATATAGTGAAGGACCATGGAAGTGCGTTGATTTGGACATTTGCCGCTTGGATTTTATTTGTTTGATAATGGGGCAGGTCGTGATGCATGATGGAGTTTTTAATGATAACAGCTGCACCCCCGTGTGCCGTTCCGTCAGGATGTAGAGCATGGCAGATTTTGTAGTAAGGTATTTTGAGCATCGTTCTTTCCGTGAAATGTGTTTCTGAGATTAGTGCTACATCTACTTTATTTATTTGTAAGAAGTTTATTAATTCAATTTTATGGTGTGACAGCCCATTGGCATTCCAGAGCGCAATCCTTATTGAGTTATCCATTATTTAGCGATTTTATTTATGACCGTGCTCAACATGTTCAGTACCATGCTGTTTTGGTTGATTAATTGGTTAAACATGGACTTGAATTCATTAAGGAAACTTGTTTGTTAGTTGCTCTCCAATATCGCTTGGCTGTTGTTCATTTCTTTCTGGTATTCTTCTGTTTGTTGAGAGAATTTGCCTATACTGTGTTTAATGAAACGGTTGTACTGCTACTGGGGGATGATTACGGTTTAGTGTTGGAAATTCATTTCTGTTGTAGATATCTATTTTTAGTTGTTGATTTAAAGAGTGATTAATTGGTATGCCTCTTACCTTTTGCAAATTTTGATAGATTTGACAGCCTTTGTAGCTGGCTGGATGATTACCAGTACAGAGGGCGCATGTTGCTGGAGTGCCAGGAGATTTTTTGCACACTGATGTACTGTGTCCTCCTCCACATTTGACACACATGTAGGGTTTCGTACAATTGGATTTGGTGTGCCTGTAGAATTGGCATCTTGTACACTGCACAATGTCGTTCTTTTTTCTAGGCGCTTCTACGGTTATTCGCATGTTGCACAAGTATTTTGTTTCGAATATGTCTTTATTGTTCTCTTTAGGTTCGAGATCAGCGTAGTGTGGAGAAAGTGGTTCCTTTGTTTTTCGGTGTCTAATGTTGATTACATTGTGTACTTTGTGGTTTTTCTCTTCTATTTCGTTCTTTATATCCTCAATAGGTATTGAATGATGCAGGTTTCCAAATACCATCCTGTATGTTCTATCTTCTTTTAACTGATACGTGTGATGTATTATTTTTTGAGCCTGGAGATATTTGATCAGTGTTGAGTAACTATCAATTGTTAATGCATTGATTTTTATTGTGTCATTGGATAGTGATTTGCAACAGTAACGTTCCTCTTCGATGACTGTTGAAATACTATTAACCATTTGTTAAATGTCAGTTACCCCGTATATTTATACTGGTGGAGGTTTTAAGGTTTTTGGTAATTCCTTACTTGTATCTTGTATGGGTGTTTTGACTAAGGTTTGTTCAGTATCTTCATTTGGCAGTTGATCATATCCATTTTGAAATTCCGGCTGAAATTTATCTGTCGACAGTTTAAATCTCTTACGCTTTTTCATTGTTTGCCATGTGTGTTGACTTACTGTTTCACTGTCTTTGTTGTTATCATTTACCTGCATTGGTTGCGACATTGCGTTTTGGTTTGGTTGATTGAAGTTTGGTTGGAATGCAGGTATATTATAGTTTGTTAGTAATGGTGTAAATTGAGGCTGCTGAATTTACTGATATTGGGTTTGAGGGATTTGTGAATTTAATTGGTACATTGGTGGCACGTTTTGATTAAATGTTGCCGTTGGTGTTTGTATATATTGGACTGGTGTGATATTGCAGTTGGGGTTATAATTAGAATTATAATTAGGAATATAATTAGAGCCGCCTGCCACAGCGGCTAACGGCTTTTCTTTAAAGTTTTTCACTTATTTTTAGGTGTATAGTAATACACGTTTATAAAGCGAAAGAACGATCTTATATTTATTTGCACGTTATCAGAACAGACACTTGAAATCTTATCACGCGCGGAGCGGTCATTCACCGCGTCAATACCGCACGAGAGTCAAATAGATACTCAATTAGATATAGAAGTTGTTGTTGCTACTGTGTAAGTTGGCCGCGTTGGGACGAGTCAATTGTATCTGGGCTTTGCTAGGCTGAGCGCCATTTGCTTATAATCATTTACCGCGGCACCAAAGCTGTTCTACTCTCATTGTTCATTGTTCTACCACGAAAAAAAAAGAAATAAAAATAGAAGAGTAGTCATGTTTTGTCCTTTTTATTGTCCCTTTTAGTTCATAAATTTTGACTTCAACTGCATAATTAGGTAATGTCAATCACACCACCGGCATTGCCTGCAGATATCTCCCATTTGTCGACTATTGGTTATTTTCTTCTAAGATGTCAAGAAAACGATAAAAAACCCCCGAAAAAACTATAGCATGTGTGCAAAACAGCAGCGGATCACGACATTCTCTTAGGCACCAAGAGTCGGCAGCGCTTCGTCTAAGTAGAAAGTCCGTTTTCTCAAGAGACCAAGAGCAGGAAATCTGTTGCCTGTTCAACAGCGCAGGCTCGTGTTCGAGTATAGCGACTTGGGATCAAACATCCCCTCAACGAAGATAAACGTCAGTTTCAAGCATCAATCACATTAAAATGTTTAATACAAAAACAATGACGAAATGTTTCGATAAATTCGAAATCATAAAAGAAAAATACAAAGTTTCAGCTGCTCAAATATGGAATGTCTATGAAACCCGCGTCTCGACCGTTCAGGAAATATGTAAAACCGTAACACCAAAAGGACAAAAAGTAGTTGGTTTTATAACTTCCGGGAAAAAGCTCTACGAACCTGTATGAGTGCTCGGAGTAATTTTATGTTTGCTCAACATTGTTTGGCACCTACGCTAGAAACCAATGAACCTCCAGGCGTATTATCAATGCTCTAACGGTGGATGATCAATCAAAGAGCTATTTGTTGAATGGCTGGAACATTTCCAGTTAAACTCCACGTCAGTAGAGAGGTACCTGTATTATTAGTAGTCAATAACTACCGCAACCATATTACCTTAAAGTCTACAATTTTTGTCGATATTTTATCGTTACCGCCGGTTCTTCTTATAGACTTCAGCCGCTCGGTGATGTGTTCTTCGGGCGGCTTAGAAAGAGATACTCCAAAGAGCTGTGCGAATTGTTTTTGAAAAATAATACAGGTAGAAGCATTAGAATCATTGCTGATCTTTCTAACCGGGCGTATTCCAACGTATCTATGATTACGAAGGGTGTATCAGAGTTCGCAACGACAGGAATTAGTCCTTCTAATCCAAATTTGTTTGAAAAAGAAGACTTTCCTCGTAATACGGCGTCAGGAAACATCCCATCAGCACCCACAGCCACTCCATCAACATTTGGAGCCCCTGACACGCCAAGAGCCGTAGCCACTCCATCAACTACACCATCGTCACATTTGCCTATTGAGGAAATCTTTCCAGTGCCAGTCCTCAACTGTCAAAAAAATCGGACCAATCCAAGAAAATTACATTCACACATTATGACACCGACGAAAATCGTCTTGGAAATAAAACGGAAAAAGGAGGAGAGAAATAGTAGGAAATTCGTCGAACACACTCCTAATTTCGGAAAAATAAAAGGTTATGAAGAAAACTCTGGAAGAAGTATCATCAGAGTCACAGTTGTCAGTGCCTTCTTCTCATTCTAAGCTGAAATTACTGATAATGACAAAGTCGATGAACACGCTGGAAACCAGGCGCTCCAGCCTGGTGGATTTTGTTCGATTAAAGTGCATAGAACAGCAACCCATGCATACTTTATATCAGCGAAATATACTCAATTCCAACCGACGGATTCATAAAGCGATTTTATGAGCGACTTATTCAAATACACAAATTTCAAAAAATTGATGAGGTGTCTTCTATTGCTAACGAAAACACTATGACACAATTCTTGAAATGTATTTCTTATACGACTACGGGTTACAAAGACATGATAGGTTCTTAACAGACTTGTCGAATATCAGGAATCTTTGTTGAACGTTTCTTTTACCGCCTTACTACATCTGTTAAACATTTTACTTTTTCCATTTTTCCAATAAAAAAGAAGAAGCGTGTGATGAAACAGCTTTTTTCTATCACCACTACCACTAGCTGAACAGGCGACCGTTATTACCCGGCGTGTTCGAAAATGTCGGTCATTGCTAAGTGATCAATAACAAGTGGTAACTCGTCTGACATTAAAATTTTTTCAAATATGCGTTTCTTGATGTGCTTGATCATGAACCAAGGAATCATCAATGTTATATTCTATTAGACTGATCCAGTTTTAAGGGAGATCTAAAACGTTTCCTTTAAGTGACCCCCATTTCTCCATTCCCCTCTATAATAAAATTGGCCTTGTACCAGCGCTAATACACACACCATAACATTAAAGAGAGAAATAGTAAAATAATATTGTAATTGAAACTATGTAATAGCTAATAATATGATCAATGAATGACCGAACACTAAGTTCGAAGGGAGAACTATAACATAACATTAAAAGTAAATAAGGGCAAATCCAATTTAACAATTCTTTTGGAAGGTTGTGGTACTATTTCATGCAGTTTCACACTTCAAAAGTATAAATAAACATAAATTCAAGCTAATTTAGGAAGAGGCAACCGACTTGTAAATATTTCTCGGTTGTGATACTGTTTCTTAAAATTTGTCCCATTTAATGAACTGCTTTGAGTATAATCAAACTTGTACAATAGTTACTGGCCATTCTACAATGAAGGTAATAGGCCAGTGTAATATACAAATTTAATATAACATACGAGGACGGTTCATCTGTTACTGCCCCTAACATAGAAAGCATTGATCGATAAATGAATATTTTTTCCTAGAAACGTCAGATATTTACACTAATATATGGCAAGTTGCAGATACCTATCTTTTGGCTTATAAAAGTTATACATTTAATATTACTCTGGTGCTGGCCAATTTGTTGAAATGGAAAAATTCGAGACAGAGGCTGTGATAAAGTACCGTTTGTAGAAAGGTTTATCATCACAGGAAATTTATAACCACATATCCGGAATGTTGGGTGATTCTACCCCACCGTATCAAGTAATTAAGAATTGGTGCCGGGATTTCAAATTAGAAAGTTGTCTGAACATGCACCAGGTGCTGGACTGCCAAAAACTATTGTTACTCAAGAAAATATTGATTTTATCCATGATATGGTTTCTTTTTAGAAAGATTTGTAACTGTAGAAGAAACCCAAGATAATCACTTTGATCACGAAGGTTCCGTGTGACTTCATAGGCCAGGAAGATAATACCAACAGCGTTTTGGGATTCTGATCTTCTTGTTGATTATTTACTACGTGGTCACACAATAACGGGAGACTACCAAAGTCTACTCACAAAAGCTGTGTTTCTATGGCTGCTATCCAAATTGCTGGATTTGAAATTTTAGAACAATCCCTATATTCGCCAGAGTGACTTTCACCTCTTCACCAAATTAAAGGACCATCTTCGAGGAACTCATTTTACGGACGATGAACAGGGGATGGCTGCTGCGAATTAGTGGTTTGTAATACAGGACAAACGGAGTTTTTCTAAAGGCATTCAAGATCTGCATCATCGTTATACTAAGGGTGTTAACCTTTCAGGGGATTATGTTAAGAAATAAAGTTGTTTCAAATGTCTATGTCATTTGCTTCTATATTAGGGACAATAAATGATGAACCAACCTATTTTTCTATACTTCTAGATGGTTGTGATAAGTTTCGGATTTAATAGCAATTAATATCTCCCCATCCATCTGCATAAGATAAATGCTAAATATTTTTTTGAAATTTTCCTGTATTCAAATCTAAGAAAATGTCAAAATATAAGTAGAAGTAATAAAGAAATACTTACTTTAGCTCCATATCGGAGCAATAAATTAACTACAGTAAGGCTTGGCGTTTCATTACTTGCTAAATATTCCGCCAACACAGACCTTAATTGCGAATTTCTGTTCCCTATATCGTTATACACTCTTATATTTGGATCGGCTCCGGCTTGTAAAAGCATCTGAAATAGAAAAATATTGTGATAATTTACAAAGTTCTGGGAACGCAAACCGTTGTGAATTTTTTCATTATGTTTTACAACTATTGTTAGTTTTTGAGGTTATGTTGGAAAGTTTAGACAGTCTTGTAAACACATAAATTACAAATAGAAAGTTATCAAGAATGTCTATATTTAAATAATAATTCAGAAACACTGAACGCAATGCTAGAACTGGCAGAGTTTTATGAAATTCCAACCCCATCTGTATGGGTCACCCTGTATATGCGAATGTCAAAACAAAAACTTTCAACTAACCTGTAGAATTTCATATCGGTTTGGTATGTTATCAGCACAAGCGACGTGTAAAGGCGATCCTATTATGGGTGAACTGCAGTTCACGTTAGCTCCTGAAATTAAAAAAGAAACAGGCTATTTCAACTACGGTGCAAAGATTCACTTTTCAACAGGCAATGAAGAACACCAGAAGCCGTTACTCTTTATGAGAAAACTGTCAAAACAACTTCCGCTTGGCACCCAACCAAAATATGCTGCCGTTATTTGAACCAAGGTTTGAGAATCGTGTAAAAATTTCATGAATTTTGTGAATTACTTTCACTGCTCATTCTAATTTTATTAACGCAAATGTAAACATATCCCACGGACTTTAGAGTTACGGATGTTATGCAAGATTTCCTCTTTTGAATTTTGGGTATTCCCTTAACGTCAGTTAGATACAACTTTTTATTTTCATTTAGTAAATTTTTTAGTAATTGGTCATAAAATAGGATTTGAGACGCTGTCAGGACGTATTCAGAAAGAATATTTCCATCTCCCTTGATTCTCCAAAACATATGTTACCACAAAAAACAGTTGGTTATTCGAAAACGGGGGTTCCCCTATTTCCTGATCAAATGGAGAATTTAAATCGGGGAAGTCCCTAATTTTCTTAAATGCAAATCATGAAATTCCAACGGTACCAAATATTCTCAACTATATCATCTTTTATTTTACCTGAATGGATAAGAAGCTGAATAATCTCCGGGTCACCCTTAAGAATCGCCAGATCCAAAGCGCTCGGTTTTCCAAGATCAAAGCTTTCATCGTAATTAAGACTAGCACCTTGCTTAATTATCAAATTAACTATTTCTATATTTCCAGATAAAACGGCATAGTGTAGGACCTACAACCAATACCTGCTAGAATCTCTTCGAATTAACACTTCTAACAACTTACTGTTCTGAAGTCGTGCCTTTGGTCGGCCATGGCATTAACATCAGCTCCGTAGTGTAACAACAACAGAACAGCCTCCATGCCCTAAAATAAACCCATTAGCTGCGTTCAAGGACCTTGTGGATTAAACAGACCTGCGACTGTCGTGCAGCTTTCATGAGAGGCGTCAACCCAGCCCTGTCTCGACTGTCAGGATTAGCCCCGAAAGTGAGAAGGAGCTCCAGGTACTCCAGGTCATTGACGAGGTTGATCTCCGACCCGAAGAAGTACCTCTTATTGGGATCTGCCCCGTTTTCCAGCAGCATTCGGGCTATATCCATATGCTTGTTGCGAATCGCCATGCGGAGGGGTTCGTCACAGAGGGTCGTCCTTGGGAACAGCTCTTCTGTATTTTCCCTATAGTCTACTTTAGCTCCGGACAAAAGCAAAAGCTTCACCACTTCAGTATATCTGCAAAATAAATTGCGTTTGTAAAAGGAATCGAAGGACTATCATTTTCAGGTAAAAGGGGCAATTTTGCTGTGAAGGGATAAATTGCACAGCGTACAGCTATTGATTTTGGAAAGGAAAACATATTACTAGATTTTAACTGCAAGGATTTTGCTGGAGTACGGCAAACACGAGACATTCTTAAACATACTATCCTGGATTTCCATTGCGAAAGTTTTTTTTGGATTAAGTCAACCACTAGAGATTCTTAATCAAATTATTGGATTTCCTTTGCACAGTTTTCTGGATTAAGCCAACCACGAGAAATTCTTAATCAGATTAGATTTCCACAGCAAAGGATACTCTGGATTAAGTCAACCACGAGAGGTTCTTAATCAGATTATTGAATTTCCAATGCAGAGGTTTTTCTGGATTAAGTCAACCAGGAGTGATTTTTAATCATATTATTGGATATCCACCGAAATGGTTTTTCTGGATTAACACAACCACGAGAGATTCTTATCCCTATTATTGGATTACAAATGCAAGAATTTTTCTGAATTAAGACAAGAACGAGAGATTGTTAAACAGATTGTTGGATTTCTATTACAAAAGCTTTCCTAGATTAAACCAATCACGAGACATTGTTAATTAGATTATTAGATTTCCATTCTAATTTTTTCTGGATTAAACCAAACAAGAGAGATTCTTAATCAGATTATTGGATTCCTAAGGTAAGAGTTTTTCTGGATGAAGCCAAAAACAGAAAACTCTTAATTTGATTATTCGATTTCCATTGCAATGGTTTCTCTGGATTAAGCCAACCACGAAAGGTTCCCAACTAGATTATTTGATATCCATTGCAAGGGTTTTCTGGATTAAGCTAATCACGAGAAATTCTTAATCAGATTACTGGATTTCCATTGCAGAAGGTATTCTGGATTAAGCCAACCACGAGAACCTATTAATCAGCTTATTGGATTTCCCTTGCGAATATTAATCTGGATTAAATCAACCACGAGAGATTCTTAATCTGATTATTGAATTTCCAATGCAAAGGTTTTTCTGGATTAAATCAATCAGGAAAGATTTTTAATCATATTATTGGATATTCACTGCAATGGATTTTCTGGATTAACTCAACCACGAGAAATTCTTATCCAGATTATTGGATTATCAGTGCAAGAATTTTTCTGGATTAAGCCAATCACGAGAGGTTGTTAATCAGGGTATTAGATTTCCATTCCAAATTTTTTCTGGATTAAACCAACCAAGAGGTTCTTAATCAGATTATTGGATTTCCAAGGTTAGACCTTTTCGGGGTGAGGCCAAAAAAAAATTCTTAATTAGATTATTTGCATTTCAATCGTTTCTCTGGATTAAGCCGACCACGAAAAGTTCCCAACTAGATTATTTGATTTCCATTGCAAGGGTTTTCTGGATTAAGCCAACCACGGGAGTTTCTTAATCATAACAGTCCAATTTTGGATACAATGTAACACAAGTAGGTAGTTTCTGATTAAAAATTACCAAACAAGAATGAAGAATAATGAGTTGGTTTTCCATGGAAGATACATTTTGTAGAACGCGGAACAAGAGGAAGAGCAAATTTTTGAAACACCTAATCACATCGTAGTTGGAAAATGGACTTAACTAAGCCGATTGACTTACCCATGCTCCGCAGACAAATGCAATGGGCTATACCCACACTCGTCCACAGCGTTGACATCGCATCCTCTAGTTAGCAACAGCTGGACAGCCTCGTAGTACCTTTGCCATACCGCATAATGCAATGGGGTGAGACCTTGGGTGACAGGCTCACTGACCTAGAAAATCAATAAGTGAAACAAATAGTCTTTGCATGGGACCAAACATTGTTTACCTTTGCTCCACAAGCCAGTAGTATTCTGATCTCGTCCAGGGGCACCATTCTTATGATGGAATCCGCCAGTTCCCTTTGCAGGGGATTGGCTATGCACTCAGTGGGCATTTTCTGGAATATTAAACTGATGGTAAGTCTTTTGCACTGGCGTATTGGTGGAACTTGAAGCAAAGACTGCCTCTTATAGTGGTTTTGCACCGAAACCTTATTGTTTTTTTTGCGTGACAATGGTTATTGCGCAAAATAGTAAATGGTAGCGCGTATAAAGCAATTGCAACTGCGCAAAGGTCAATTCCCGATGCGAGGAAAACAATTAGTGCTACATGTATAGACAGTTGGCAGTGCGCATAAAACTAATGACGATGCATTTAAGATCCTTTGTTCAGAGAAAACCTCGCAATTTGCACACAAGGGAACTGCGTTTGTGGTAATGGTTGCCCACTAAAATTAGCCTACCGCAATTAGACGGACGCTCCCACGAAATAACCGACACGAAACAAATCTAACCCATAAAGAAATATAAAATTCGTTACTTCGCGTCTATTTTTTCCTGCGGAACTACCAAATTATGCGCGCCTTCCTGTTGCACGACCTTGATCAGTTTTAGACTTTGGCGGAGGCTATTTCGAGGCTCATTAGAAACAGCTGTAATAAAGTGTGTTTGGCAACAAAGATTAGGGTTCCAAATTTATCACAAAGTGTTGTCTTATGTTCACCATGTGAACTCGGTTCACCTTTTCCATGAACGTGTGACGTGCTCCTATCCGTCTTTTTGTAGACAGGTTAATAAACTTGGGTTAATTGCTAATTTGGAATTGATATTTTTGGAGGTTTTGGTTTTTTGTTGTGGTAGTGCCAATGACTCATACTGTTAACGTAGACGTTTTGGTTTTGGGAAGATGCATATTTGTTGTTTTCATTTTTACGTTAAAGGAACGAACCTTCAAAGTTACTTTAAATAAATACCATAAGTTGATTAAGTCATAAATTACACCGAGGGTAATTTATAAAATTAAAATTTGCATCCCAGAACTGTTACATGATATTTTTACTAGTGACACAGACGGTGGGTAATTTTTATTTTAAGAGGATAGAATTTGGATAAATTTTCAACCTCCTTTACGTCATATTTTCAATAATAAACTTGAAAATATATTTACAAATTTGAAAATTTGCTGGTAAGACAAATGGTAAGTGGAAATTGTTGAAAATCTATTACTTTTTATGTCCCATACTTCGAATTATCATTTTCTATTTTTAGAGTCAATCCGAAGCCATGCTTCTGTCCGACCAGGTAAGTTCATTTGCTTGACAAGCAAATTTTAACAGAAGCATCGTTATTGTGGGAGTGACATGAGTTTGACACAAATTTGTTGTACCTCTTTAAGTTGTCAGATTTGACACGAACTTTGATGGTAAGCGTTTGGTAAAATAATAGATACGACAATTCGCAATTAACGATAGGAAACTTTGCGGTCTTACGTTAGATTCTGTTTATTATGTTGATTATTAAAAAATTATTTTGTGTATTCTTCTTCTTTAATAAGCCCCTGTCGTCCATCCTTGGACATAGGTCGCCCCTAATACTCTCCACTGTTCTCTGTTCCGTACCATCTGGATCCACTATGGCCCTCAATCCATCTCAAGTTTGGTCGTCCTTTTTTTCTCTTACCTGCCCATGGTCTCCATTGTATGATTGCTATATATATAAATACATATACATATATATTTCCTTTTACAATAAATCTGGTGGTAAGACTCCAGGAAGACTAATATCAATGCAACTGTATTGTATATGTCTGTCTTAAGTTCAAGAGTAAAGAATTTTCAGTATAAGGTTTGTTCCAATATCTCGAGAAACCGTTCATCGCATGGTCACGCGCATGTGCAATAGATACAACGTGTTCCGTTTTAGCTATTGCGCATGCGCGTGAATATGCGATGAACGGTTTCTCGAGGTGATGGAACAAACCTAAATTTGTTGAGTTACTGAACTTACCCGTAAGTTCTCGGGTTGACTTAGGTAATGGCTTTTAAATGTTTTAGACTGTTTGGATAATATATTTTTGCTGATATGCCTGTTGGTAATATTCCGGTAGAAAAATTATTTAATTATCTTCAAACCTTTGAATCTTTCTGCCCTACGGGTTATAATCACCTCAATAATTATTTTTGTCGTAATGTCTGCTTGTAAGCTTCCGGTAAGGCAAATGGAAAATTGAATCCTTTTTTCTTCCTAATATAATAGAATTTTAAAGTTTCCACAATATCCATCTCTACGTCTTCTATACCTACTGGATGAAATCAATTTCCCAATCCTATCAGTTAAGTCAATTGGTCACCAATGATACTGATCCTATGAGCTATATAAATGTTTTAATCGTAGTCCTTAACAGGTAAGCTTGTTAGTAAGACATAAGTTTAGTCATCTCTTCATATTTAGATGTTTTTATTTTTCAAAGTTCTATCATAGACGTTTTCATAATTGTTTATTCTTAAGTCCATCAGTAATCTTCCAGTAAGATAAGTGATAAGTGCAGCGTACTTTACGCATTTTAATGGCTTTATATTTTAGTTTTGAGAGTCAGAAGTGTTTAAAGAATTTTCTTTATTCCTAAATCTGCTGGTATACTTCTAGTAAAGCGCATTTCCTCAATATTTAAGATAGTGGTAAAGGAGACCTACGTTTGCGATTGGTGCTCCTGCTTGCAGCGAAGAACACAGGGAAATTCGGGACGTTCGGGCGTGGATTCGAAAACGGGCCTCAGCGATAGATGGTTCAAGTTAGAATAAGTTTAGCCAAGGTACAATAAGCCCCAGTGGCGTCAGTGCCTTAAGGGCTGAACAAAACAATAGTCGACCCTTATTGGTTTTCCTTCCACAACTGCATCTATCAAATATTGTCAGCGCATACAAATTCAATTTTGCTCAATGCATCAACACAATGCTGAGATTTGCGAAACAAGGATAAATTTCGTTCGACGCACACTGTACGCGTTAATCTTGTTTTTAGAAGCCAGATATCCTAATTTTACAGCCCACATGCACCATCTGAATGGATTATTTGTTTGGAATGCCTACGCTTTTGGTTTTTATCATCATTTACGTCTGCCAAGTAGACATAACGTGAATTCTAATCATAGAGCATGAGCTCAGAATTTTTCCCACTTGCCTATTTTCTGATTAAGATGTTCAAGCGATAACACCTCAAATATTTTTTTACTTAACATCCAACACGCTTTCGTTTCGCGTTTTTCAAAAAAGTCTTGTATTTGTTAGAAGTGAAATGTTTCCAAACAAGTCGGGCTATAAACAGCATCAAAGTGCTTTTTAGTTTTGGCTTTTAATGTATAAATTTTCCTCGTAACTGTCAAAATATTTTGTTTTACGATATGTGGAAAATAAACTTTGGGTTAGGGGTTAGGTCGCATTTTATCTATTGGGTTTTGGAGATATTTTTGAATTGTTGGTGTCAGGTTCATGCAGACAAGTCAAATGTTTGTGTTCAGGTCTGAAAAATTGAAGATTTTGACATAAGCACCTGAAAATGAGTAGATTACCTTCAAGTTTAAAATCAAAGATTTTAGTGCCATCCAGATTCAATAATTTGTTGAAGGTCCTCATAAGACAAACATAATTTTTGAATATTAACTAAACCAGTCAATTAATCTTACCTTTTTGGTATACCTTCAAAACGTCGCATATCAGTAGGTTTTGATAATGCTACCTGCAACGGTTAGCAAACCGTCACCCACATTCATTTCTACGACGACGCGATCTAAGCCCGAAAAAATGACTTCATTTAATATCACCGTATTGGATTTTTTAACTTCTTAAATCGGTTTGTTTGCACTGTAAAAGCAATTCGTAGTAAGTTTACCCTGTAGAATATATACAGTTAGATTACAAATTACTTTATTTTATCTTCAAAATATAATTTTGTTTGAATAAATCTGTTCTTAACTGATTTGTTTAGCATTATTTACGAGGTAAAGATAATTCAGGCGACTTTTATACCATAAATATATACTATTAAATCAGAATTTATTCGCCCTGCCTTCAGAATTTTGTTTTATTGGCTTCATTTTAATTGGACTATTAAGTTTGTAAGGTTAAGTCAATACAAACACATCTATTCCATATTAAACCATACATTGTTTGGGTTATTATTAGAATTTTATGGTTTACCTTCAAAATTTATTGTCGTACATACTGCCTATTAGCTGTTTCTTTTTGTTACCATGGTGAAGTAACTGTAGATATTGGTTCTCCGACAATATGTAGATATAGTTAAAATTATTTGACTTACCATTAAAATGTTATATTCTTTCTATTTTGGATAAACTATTATAATTTTAATTTTATTCTCAACATGTACCACTTTGTTTTAAATAATTGAATTGCAGATTTATAACAAGATACGTCACATTTATTTCACAAGCTGTAATTTCGGATCTTCTTCATTGTCTTATTCGTTTCGATTTATTCCAAATTAATAATAAATCGAATCTACGTAATCTCACGTTAGTTTTGCTAGTTTTTACCGAACAGTAACTTTAACCGAAAGATTGTAATGTACATCCACTAAATAAAAAGGTAGGACAATTTTTGATCCCATTAAATTAGGTTAGATGCTATCAGGTCCAGACGACTGTAATTACATCTTAAATTTCTGATATCAAAAACCGACCCTTGACCAAAACCATGATCAAAAACTGTTGTATGTAATTGATTACATCAGTTTACGTCTACGCCTATTGCTTATACCAGTTGTCATTTTTTTTTAAGCATCATGTACATATCTGTATACAAGTAAATAAATATGTTCAACTTTTTGTATCTTTCTGTTGTTAAATTGGGAAGGGATTTATTAGAACTGCGTTCGTTTGTTTTATTGATAACTGGCATCTTTGTAAGTACGTTATTCTAATGTTTTATTAATAAGGGGCGTGTTAGTAAGTACCCTGTTGTTTTATTTTATCGATGCGAGTGCGTATATAAGCATCGTTTTGTTTATTGATTTGGGACGTGTTTATAAAACAAAAACTAAAGACACACGAACAGCTGATCGAACGCAATATAAACAAACAATAGACTGTCGGACAAAACAAAAACTTGCTTCTTGCGTTTTCCTGGCTTGGTTTTGGCACTTAAGGCCAAATTTGGTAAAAGAATTGCAAGCTGCTGTTTCGTAATGAGCTCCAATGCCAAATTTTTGTATGAGATTTTGCTGGCAAAAGTCAAAAGCGCAGGAAGAGCAGTGAAAAGCGGCAAACGTGACGCAAATCCATTACCTGCAACGACAGTAGCCAATGCATTCTAGAAAAACTAAAACTATACCTTCCAATTCGACAAATCTTCTCGAACTGCGCACTCTGACGTTTCGAAAAACGCGTTTCTGAAAGCACAAATGTGACACACGAACACACCACCACCTTCAACTTTGAAAGACCAACTTAAAACTAGAGGAATTTATTTTCGACAAATTATTTATATACCAACACGCGGATCCGGACCTGAAAACGTCGACTTTCCGTAATATTCCCGTCTTGGGTTCAAAATTTTCTCCCGATCCGTTAGAGACGCGTTTAGGGGAAAAGCCCAAAAGCCCAAATCTCTATTTCGAAGGGAAAAACGAATAGATGTCGATTCGATAGTGCTAATTCACAACCAAACGACGTTCGGCAAAAAGGTAGTACACGCCGTTGGAGTTTGTTTGATTTGGATCCAAATTGGCGCCGCGCCAAATACGAAGTTTGTTCTTTGTTGGTGCAAAAGTGCATGAGGTGTAAAAGAGGGCCCCATCGGCCGCGAGCGGCGTCTCGAGAACCACCACGTGGCAGTGTTGTGTTTTCGACCGGATTTTGGTCGCCCCAAAACGTAGTAACAACAAAAACAAGCTTCCTGAACGGAAAAGTAGATCGTGTTTTGTTTGCATGTAAACAATGCAATAATTCAGCTGATTTATGGTTGCCATTTGTTTTTTATCTAAAGGAACCTTTGGGATTTATTTCAATACCAGTGTTTTTATATTAGTATAAAATTGGTTTTGGCAAACGTGCGTCAAAATTTCTCTGTCCTGGTACTGCATTCATTAAACCATTGTACCGGATTGCATTATTGAAATGATTGGGGAGTTTTTTTTTAGAGTGATGTAATGCCAAAATGCGCTCATTATAAAAATATTTTAAATATACAGGACGACTCGCTACGGCGGAGCACCTTCAAGGTATTATTTTTTTAATAAAACACCCTGTATATTTTTACATTTTTGAATTCGGCGCAAACTTATGCGTGAGTATTACGATTAATTAAATATGTATATTTCGCAGTTATGTAGCCAAGTGATGTGCTAAAACGACATAACCACCGAGTATGAATTTTTATGAATATTATCCTATACTAAATTCTATATTTTCGTAATTTTTACTTTTTATTGCAAACCGTTGAATTATTAAACTTTTTATTCCTATCTAATTTAGTAATAATAATTTTGACAGAAAAAGACAACATTCTGTTATGAATAACATAAATGGAAAAACAATTTTACTTCAAATCAAGTATTTATCCTGCATTCCAGGCAGAAATAAGAGAAATTTCAGAAGAAGAAATATCTAAAGGGCATAAGACAAAGATGGAATACAGAAATTTAACTATAGCACACGAATATACAGCGGATGAAAACATGGTGGATTGAGCGCAATACCGATGAAAACGTTCTAAGAACGATGGGACCGGATAGAGCACTCCTAGGTATCATCATGAGACGCAATACCAGCTACCGTGAGAATATTTACCAAGGACCACAGAATGATTTCCCTCAAATTAATTATGGGTAGAAAGATTGGAGAACAAAGAGGTCTGAGAAGGAGAAAATGTTCCTGGTTCAGAAAATATCATAGATTGAACGCATTACCGATGAAAACGTTCTGAGAACGATGGGACCGGATAGAGCACTCCTAGGTATCATCACGAGACGCAAAACCAGCTACCGTGAGAATATTTACCGAGGACCAAAGAATGCTTTCCCTCAAATTAATTATGGGCAGAAAGATTGGAGAACAAAGAGGTCTGAGAAGGAGAAAATGATCCTGGTTCAGAAAATATCATAGATTGGACGCATTACCGATGAAAACGTTCTGAGAACGATGGGTCCAGATAGAGCACTCCTAGGTATCATCACGAGACGCAAAACCAGCTACCGTGAGAATATTGACCGAGGACCAAAGAATGCTTTCCCTCAAATTAATTATGGGTGGAAAGATTAGGGAACAAAGAGGTCTGCGAAAGACAAAATGTTCCTCGTTCAGGAAATATCATAGATTGAACGCATTGCTGATGAGAACGTTCTGAGAATAATAGAGTCGAATAAAGCATTCTATGGTATCATCTACAGACACAAAACGTATTTAGCGAAAACTAAAGGATTATTTTATCTGATTGATTATGAGTGGAAATATTGAGGAACAAAGAGGTCTGAGAAGGAGAAAATGTTCCTGGTTCAGAAAATATCATAGATTGAACGCATTACCCATGAAAACGTTCTGAGAACGATGGGACCGGATAGAGCACTCCTAGGTATCATCACGAGACGCAATACCAGCTACCGTGAGAATATTTATCGAGGACCAAAGAATGCTTTCCCTCAAATTAATTATGAGTAGAAAGATTGGAGAACAAAGAGGTCTGAGAAGGAGAAAATGATCCTGGTTCAGAAAATATCATAGATTGGACGCATTACCCATGAAAAGGTTCTGAGAACGATGGGACCGGATAGAGCACTCCTAGGTATCATCACGAGACGCAAAACCAGCTACCGTGAGAATATTTACCGAGGACCAACGAATGCTTTCCCTCAAATTAATTATGGGTGGAAAGATTGGGGAACAAAGAGGTCTGCGAAGGAGAAAATGTTCCTGGTTCAGGAAATATCACAGATTGAACGCATTACCGATGAAAACGTTCTAAGAACAAAATTTTTTGTTGTACATTAAGTTCTTCATCTTGCAATAACCCGGGAAAAATTTATTGTCGGAAATCCAAGTAACGTTGTCCAGTTACATTTTCATAGACCAAATATGGCCCAATAATGTGGTTACCGCACACCAAACATTTACAGAAAAAACTCATAGGAAATGGGTAGTTAATAAGGATTCTTTCATGGGCAATAGTGCAAATTATGTCTATTCCTTATCACTGTTTGGGAAGTTCGCGTCATTGCTAAACAATACACAGTTTTAAAATGATTGATTTAAAAGAAGTTCATTCTGAAAGAAGTTACAAAATTTCAATCTCTTTGAGGGTCATTTTCATGCAGTTCGTGCACCAAAGTAACGCGATAGAATTATAAGTTTCAAGGCGTCTAAATATTTCTTCCGCCGGTGCGCTTCTAGTTGGATAGAGCTTGATATATAAATTGCAGTCGAATTTCTGCAACATCCGCGAAAAATAAGCGACAAATCTGTGTTCTCGTTATTTGAGTTCTTGTATTTAAACCGCAAATATTTATAGTTTGACCAACAACAAAAGAAACTTTCAGACAAAACAAAAGAACGGGACGACGACACATCGAGAAATGTCGCAAATGCAAACGATCCCAAACCGACGCTCACGTTTTCCGAATAATTCCTTTTGTCGTCGCGTATTATATTTTTGCACAAAGACAGTGACCTCGAGGCCGAGAGAAAAATTTGCACGCAATATCTTTGGTACGTACAGGTTCTCATTTACGCAAAGTCCCGCGGGACAACGTCGCATCGAACACGGGATCAAATAGAAAGCTTTCACCAGCATTTCAGGAGAGCGTCTGATCTGAAACGACCTGTTGCTGCGAGCGGACTATTTTTATCGATTTGCAAACGGAACGGAGTACGTTTCCACTTGGTTCGATGTGCTGCCAATGACTTAAAATAATCTATTTTTGTTATGCTTAATTTTGCGTAATTAAATTCATTTTGTCAGTAGGTACTATTTATTTCATATAGGGCTATTTTTGTGGCTAAGGCTTAATACTGACTGACGGCTGGAAATAAAATAAGATCAGGTATTGGAATTGTTATTAAAACTATGTTGGAAACATGTTTGGAGGTTGCAAAGTGTTACTAAACGTTGTGCAAAGCCTTGAAAGAAGCAAATCTATTTTTGCGGAGAAGTCTCTTCAAGAAATGTGTCTCGGGGTTAATATGGCGATAATATTTTGGTTCAAGCTTTCTTGGTCGAATTGCCAATGCGAATTGCCTTTCGCAAGAAAATACACATTGCAGCTTGCATCTTCAGAGGCTGCACAGTGCTTTGTATGGGTTTACAAACAGTAAACAGTAATTCTGATTCTGATGATACGACGAAGGGTTTGTAAAATTAGTGAAATTCCATCAAAGCAGTGTTTTCAATAAAGATAAAATATGCTTTAGGTCAATATTAAGGTGGCAGAAATCGTTCTTGAGAAGTCTCTCCCGTTAATGTAGTTGGTGGTTACCGTGAGGAAGAGCTTTTAAAACAGGACATTTTTCCGACCACTGTTTGACAACGACAAACTATAGAGAAATTTTATGAAACCGTTTCCATCAAGATCAATATGAAGAACAACTGTCTTGAATCAGTTTACTTTTTCTATTCAGATCTTATTCGAGCGCTTTATTTCTTACGGCTTAAATTAATATAAAACTGGAGAAACGTTAATTTCGGAAACTTCTTCTTCCTATCTACTACATCAAATAGCAGTATGTAAAAAACAAATCCTTCGTCGCATTTTCCGCCTTCACCCAGAACATCTTAGTATCCAAATCCACATGGACACCCAAACTACTCCAATTAGCAGCCATCTTCTAAAAATTCAACAGAAATACACCTCTCGATCCCTGCTCCATGGCTTTTATACCACCATTGAAACTTTCACAAACCCCTAAACCGCAACTTCGTTCTTGTCTCTAGAAAGCCTAGGAGGAATTCAGAACATGGCCCGACTGTTCTCCTTTCGTCCGTATATTCAGACCTTCCAGACAACCTCATGCCGTAAATACTCCACTAACCATAGGATAAACACACACTACACTAAAATTCTTTTCTAATTTCAGATAACCCCCAAACATCAAAGTCAGAAACAATGAAAACGGAACCCACCGCACAAGGAACCAACAACCAGCACCCGCACCCGTCCTACCAGGACATGATCGACCCAGAAAGAAGATCCATAACTGAAAAGGTCAAAAGCATAGTAGTACAGCTAGCATTAATAAATGAAATGTAGTATGTACGATTTAGGTCCTGAATAAACGTATTTGAATCTGAATCTGAACTTATTTCATGCTCAACGTAGGAAATACTTTCAAAACTGAAAATATCCTAAGGGGAAAACTGAAATCAAGTGGAGAAAATCCTTGTAAGACATTTATTTGATAACCAAAGTTGAAGAAAGCGTCCTTAATAGGAAAAGTCTTTTGAATTAATATGAAGGCGATAGTTTCTGGAAGAAGGGCTTCTATAATATGAATAAATTTTTCAAATCATTGTGGCTTAATATCAACAGAAGCTTTGCGAGGCTGTTTAAGGCAATATAAATGTGGAGAAGAAGCTACTTGAAGCTTATTACATTGACATAAAATTAGAGAAACATATTGTAAACTAAGAATCGTTTACTTAGTAAAAAGGTCTAAAGATAAACGTAGGAAAAGTTTACAGAACTAAAGAAAACTTCCAAGAAAAACCTATCTACATAATTGAAGTGGCGGAAATCCTTGTAAGACCTTTACTTCGTGGCGAGGAACGTTGAGAAAAGGGTTCTTAACGGATCTTTCAGAACGGTGTACAACAAGGTCAAACTTGAGAAAATGCATGTTAACGTCAAAATGTTTACACTGATGTAAAATTAAAGAATTACGCGTTAAATGGAATATTCCTTTGCAAAATGTATGCGTTAATGAGTAACAAGAAAAGGTTATTAATTGGCAAAAGTTCCTTAGGCCAATGTAGGAATGCAAGAAAACAAGAAAAGAAATAATAAACGTCATTTTAGGATATTTAAACAATGAATAACGTAATAGGATTGATTGGAGACAGTGGTTTAAATTATAAACTTTGGAAAACCCCTTGCCACCACGATAAGCAATGGTAAGGAGTTTTCCAAAGTTTATAAATGGAACATGTTGAACAAACCATATTTAAATTAGAAAAAACCTGTAGAACAGTGTCTCAAAATGATGAGTCAGTGTCAGAAAAATCTCTTAAAGGTTTTAACAATACTAGCTGAATCAAAGAAAACAAAAAAGATTACATGAAAATAAATATTTAGGATATGTTTTAAAATAACGTAAGGTGTTCAACAGTAAAGAAAATGCTTCTAAAATTAAGATTTTTCAAAATACCAAACTAGAGAAATGGCTTCAAAAAGGTTTGATTGAAACCAAAGTAAAAAAATATTATTTAAATTGAGAAATGGTAGTATGAGAATATTAACGCAGATACTATCTAAACTAGGCACTAAGTCACAGACAAAAGCACGAAACTACCTTAGCGGCAGAAAAGCCATGAAAAACATTTCCTTCGAGGTCAAAATAGAGACAAACTTTCTAAATAAAAAAAATTTCTTAACGTTGCAACAACCCAAGGTAAGACATAAATTATTTAATTAAAAAGTAGTAGCACACAGGTGTATGGGCATAGAAGAATTTACAAAAGAAGTAGAGTAAAAAAATTAGAAATAGAAATAAACATGTAGGAGAAGAAAAATTAGAAGTGGAGGTAGTAGCTAATTATTAGAGAAGATATACACGAAGGAGGAAGACTGAATAACAGATGAGAGTAATTGAAACTGCAGGAAAGGATGTAGGTGAATGAATAGGAGAACTCACATAAGAGATTGAAATTGAAAACGATGGATAGTTGGTAGTGAAACCGGAGCAAAAAAAACATTCAGAGGGGAGGCAATACAAATACAAAAAATAGGAAAAAAAAGACAGTTTAACAGGAGGAGCTCTTAGCGAAATGGTGTAGTAAGGAACAAGAAAGATAAATGGGAACAAATGTACTAGAAGAATAAGCGGAAGCTTATATAGAAACTAGAAATTAGATAATACAAAGAGTACAATAAATGAAAGAGGGAAACTGTAATAATTCAGGAAATTAAAAAGAATAAAATGTAATCAATAAAACCGCACACAATGTTTATTATTAGCACGAACATGTTAAATATGAACAATCGATTCAATTAAATAATAATACTGTTGTATATGTAGAATTGGTCGCATAACCATTTAGTACTTAAACTTTACCGTCTTTGAATTGACACTACCATAGGCAAATAAACATTTATATTGTCAATTCACACTACGCAACAAATACTAAGGTAATTCTTCTCGTTGTACCGTTCAATCACTTACCATAAATGGTTTTATTATTGTTGGAGTAAACTGGCGTAATTTTGTGCAGGTAGAATTAATAAATTATCAACTGTTTAATAGTTATTTATGCAACAAGTGCATAAAGTAGTACTTTTTTTCGCGATTAGGAAGATTGACGCGCGAGCAGTTGGCGAGTGAAAAAAGACACTTTATGCATGAATTTCATACAACATTTTTTCTACGACTGTCAACAATTAGAAAATGAATTAATATAAATTGATATATATTGCTATGATATTTACCCTATATTTATATTAATATTATAAACTATACTTAAACTACATTAATCTTACGAGATAACCCTGACATAATGTAATTTTTGGCTTCGTAATGCCTTGCGTATGTATGAAAGGATACTATTTTGATAATAGGAAGTTTGATTTTACCTGAAATTGTTTGTAATTAGTTTGATTATCATGATAAGAATGTTGTTTATAAGTTTTTATTGATTAAAATTGACAAATGTATACCTAATAAGAGTAAAAGGTAGTTTACGATCATCGGAGGATGTTACGATGTGGTTCTTTAGTGTCCTAAGTGAAGTTCTGGTGAATATTCCTTATGAAATGAGGATATAAACGTCTAAGTGCGAAGTAGGCGTCGTTTTAGTTATTTTGGGGCAAGTGAGGGAGCCCTGGAACATAGAAATTGTATTATTACTGGGTTATATTTTTGTAAATATGTGTATGAAAAGTTTAATTTATAATGCAAGATATTAATATTGTTTTAAATAATTTGGATGTTGTTTGAGGAAAGTGTTGATGCACTTTTGTTTTGTTGATTTAGTTTATTTTGTTAAAAATGAGGAAAGTTGGATGAAATTATTAATTTTAGAGGTTATGATTTTGTTTTTATTAATTATATTGTTATTAGTACTTGTGGAGTATATGTTTGCGTGTATTCAAGTGTATTGTAAGATTTTGTTATTGTTTTTCATGATTTTATGGCTCATTTGTTATATTTTAGATAATTTCAAATAATTAACCACATGTAATTAATTTTTTTAATTCAAATTTTAATTAAATTGGTACCAAAAGAATCGTAATTTTGTGAAGATGTTAGATGTGAATTTTGTTTATTGATTTATATTTTATTTATCTTGTAATTTGCAATTTGAATATGTTAACTTACAGCTGTAGATGGAAAAGATAGCTATTTGAAATTTCATTGGTGCATTTTGGCTTTGGATGTGCGTAAAGGTACCAAATTTGTTAAATTTTGGAAATTAGTTGATCATTAGCAATATGAGCAGAAGCACGTATTTTCATATTCTCTGTAATTTTACATTTTATGTCAGTAAGGGTTAATTTTGTTTAAAAGTAGGTGTGGCTATAATCTTGTCCACATAAATAAAGTTGGAGGTTATATTTCGTAAAAGTTATTAAACGTAAATAATGTTTATTTGATTTAAAAAGTTGATGAGTATTATGTGTTTATTTAAAATAAAAATAAAACTTACCTGAAGTGCAAAGTTAAATTGAGTTATTTTTTCCAACGTCCTGCAA
This sequence comes from Limonius californicus, assembly GCA_014611495.1. Lineage (NCBI taxonomy): Eukaryota > Metazoa > Arthropoda > Insecta > Coleoptera > Elateridae > Limonius > Limonius californicus. The sequence continues at coordinate 29,660 of JABXWE010009936.1, forward strand.
ACCTAAAGTATATAAAATTAAAAGTGAATTATTTACTTCAGTATAAAGAAAAGTCAACTTACCTGTAATAAGTAATGAGAGTATTATAAAAGTGTAAAGTGTTATTTGGAAACTGCAGAACACTTTACTAAAATTGTAAATGTTTTACCAACGATTGAGGTCATGGATGCCCCGAGATGAAGCAGAGAAGTGAGTAATGCTGATTTAGGCGGGAAGATTGCTGACCGTTGCATTTCTAAGAACTTCAGATGTACACTGGACGGCAACATTTTGGAAGGTTGCAGATAAGTTTATATTTAAGTTTGATAAGTATGTGTTGAACTTATTACTGTATTTAATAACTATCTATAGCGAGGTCACGAACTGAAACCGTGAGATATATTTTTTTATATGCTGGTATATTTTAATGTGTGTTATTGGCGTAACCAATGTAAAGATTTAGTTTTTGAGCTATCCGAGGTAAAGTAAATTTATTTGACTTTAATAATTATTTATTAAGAGTATACATAGCATATATTTATGTCACCATCAATGTGGAGCGAATTTATATATCTATTAAGATAATTCACAGCATCTTTTTGGTCGCAGCCAACGTGGGGCTGTTGATTTATTTAATTAATTAATATTTAATTAAAAATTATAATACACAGCAATAAATATATATGAAACGATTTAATTTTTGAGCTATGCGAGGTAAAGTAAATTTATTTGACTTTAATAATTATTTATTAAGAGTATACATAGTATATATTTATGTCACCATCAATGTGGGGCGAATTTATATATCTATTAAGATAATTCACAGCATCTTTTTGGTCGCAGCCAACGTGGGGCTGTTGATTTATTTAATTAATTAATATTTAATTAAAAATTATAATACACAGCAATAAATATATATATATATATATATATAATATATATTTACATTTTATTTTAATAATGAAATTAAGAAAGAACAAATTAATAATTAACAAAACAAGAA
>JABXWE010009937.1:0-29470 GCA_014611495.1 Limonius californicus
TAATTCAACTTCTGCAATGGAAAATAACACAGCTTTCTGTAATTATTAAGCAAACTTGCACTTGACCGAAAAACAACTGGAAATAGAGTAAACGTCGTTTTTCAATTATAAAAGCGTCCTTTGTCTGTTCCATCTTTTTAACACTTAACTACCGTAAAAAACATGGGCCAATCCCACTTCTGATGTCAACAGTTAATAAAACACACCGTGTAAACGCTATACACAATTTGTAATTAATAAAATACAAAGGTAAAAACGCTCTGCACTGGCATTAAAACCAGCTTCAGAGACGACCCTTGCCCGCACGCCGCTAGAGCTACATTCTGAATAATATTCTTTTACTAAAATATTAACAAACACTTCAATATTTCGAGCAGGCCGTCCCGCAGACCGTTTATGGGCGTAATTTATGATGTAATGTGATACCTTCCTTGGACTTCATAATTCCAAGAATCAGACCGAAATCTGTTGTTATTGTTTTGCGCTAACATGTATTTGTAACTGCAAATTCTTCGGTTCGTTATGCGCATTAAAACGTTAGGTTTTTAATTGTTCTAAACCACAATCAACCTGTAGATAGCGGTAGAAGGTTATTAAATGATCGACGAGATTGTCCAATATCCATTATAAAATCAAATTATTTTAGGTATCGCATCCACCCGTTCGGCGACGAATAGCCCCAAACTGCAAAACTCAATTAGCGTTAACGGCGATAACCAAACGGCCGTAACCAAATGTTCACAGTTAAACGTTTACAACCAAATGGCTATAACGAAACATCCGTATCCAAACGGTAGCAACCAGCGTCAGCATCTAAAAGTCCTAACGTCTGACTCCAAACATCCACAACTAAATAGTAATAATGAAAGGGCCGCAATCAAATGTTTTGCAACCGAACGTTCGTATCCAATGTCGGCAACTAAACGTCCGCATCCAAAGGTCTGGATCCAAACGCACGCAACCAAATGTGCATAACAAAACAGTCGTAACCAAACATCCGCAGCCAAATATATGCACCAAATGTTTGCAATCGAACGTCCACAGGTAAATGATTGTAACCAAACGTCGATAACTAAACGTTCACATTCTAACTAATCGTACGCAGTCAAACTTCCGAAATCAAAAGGCCGTAACCAATCGTTCGGAATCCTGCGGGTCCGTCCCATTGCTCCACACCCACTTTTGGAAGACCTACACACAGTAAAGAAAGCCTAATGCTGTAAAATATTAGCTTATGTATAAAAATAATATTATTTAGATAAGCCTATTAGGCAAATGTAGAAGTAAACTTCAAATGCAGATTGATTTCTTAAACCACATGCCATTAAAGTCATCCTAGTATTGGTTATTAGTACTTCCGTGAAAGAAAGCAATGGAAAACCAGCTCGTAAAAACCCAACTAACTTTGCGTAATCGCATAATCCCCATTGAACTTGTTGATTTTATTGATAAATGTGCAGCTGAGCCCAAAGAAGAATTAAGACTGCTAAACGTGTTGGTGGAGCAATAAAGTACAATATTAAATTTAAGCCGAATAAACTTCAATACTTTGTCTTCGAAGCTATAATTTTGGATTAAGGAACAAAAAAATAAGACTGGATACAATTAATACAGCGATAGTTAAAATTTTAATCCATAAGAAATAAACACATTTTCAAAAGGCTTCAAAAAACTAAATTATGTACGGACTACTAACTTTACCTTTCAGAACAGTGTTTCTAAACATTTTAACACCTACACACCACCAGACTTTCTGAAATAATGTTTTAACTTCCAGCAACTAAATACGTGGCTTGTTCAACTGAAACCCATCTTTGAACAACTTAGCCTTGAAAACAAATTCAACAATTCAAATGAGGTTTGTTAATGTCAATAGTGTTTCTAAGCAACACATTAATAAGTGTCTGGCGTTTGAATTTGATTCTGACTTTTAAAACTTTGATTTTGAAATGGGGTTTGTTGTTGAAAATCCATTGAAGTTTCATCAGCGTGCGGTCCTACAATTTTTATGCGCTGAGTGTGTGCAGCCATTGCAGATTCATACGCGAATGCAAGCACTGTATGGAAATGCATGTATTGCTTACCCAACTGTGAAGGAATGGTGCCGAAAGTTTAAGTTTAAGAATGCTAAAGAGGGGACTATGGATGAGCCGCGACCAGGTGCACAGTGTACTGCATTAACAGTAGACAATATAGCATGTGTGGAAGGCCTTATTGGAGAAAATCGTTGAATTTCAATTAGAGAAATTTCAGAAATTGTTGGTGCGAGTGTAGGATCTGTCCTCTGTTCATAGTATTGTTCGTAATCTGAGTTACAGCAAAGTTTGTTCGCAATGGGTGCCTCGTCTGTAGTCTAAACAAACTTACAGACTGTAGGCAAAATGATGATGACTTTCTTCTGTCAGTCACTGGTGACGAAACTTAGTGCAATTACTACGAACCATCCAGTAAGTTATCATCGATGCTGTGGAAGCATTCAAGTTCACCACCACCGAAGAAGTTTAAAGCACAACCTTACGCAGGCAAGGTGATGTTAACATTTTCTTTCGACTATGAAGGACCCTTGTTGATAGAGTTTAAGGAACCTGGAGTGAATATCAATGCAAATCTGTACCATAAACTTTGAACAAGCTTCATCTAGCAATAAGACGGAAACGTCCATGAAAACTTACGCGTGGGGTCATTTTGCTGCACGACAATGCTACGCCTCATGTTGCTAATGTGGTAAAAGGAAATCTTCAACGAAATAAATTGAGGGTTTTAGAAAATCCACCCTACAGCCCGGATCTATCGCCTTGTGATTTCCATATTTTTGGACTGCTAAAAAAAGCGTTAAAAGGTCGGCATTTTGAGTCTCACGCAGAAGTACAGATAGCTGTGGAAGACTTCTTCAATCAGCAGGCACAAGAATTCTACTAGCAGGGTATACGTCGGTTAGTAAAACCTTGCCTTAACTGTGACGGTAATTATTTGTAATTAAATTGTTGAATAAATGTTTATAAAGCTCTTTAAAATGTATACCAAAGAATCTCTGTCAAACTGGAGTAAAAAATGTTCCAGAATGGGAATAAAAATAGAAGGGGATTGTTTATATAGCCTTTTATTTGCCTATGACCAAATTATTATAGCCAACGATCGGGATGATAGCCATTACATGCCACGAAAATTAGCAGATGAATAAGCAAATGAGGATTGAAGATGAATACTAACAAAACCGAATATTTGGTGACAGTAGAAAAAGCAGAAAGTATAGAGACAGACTATGGAACTATTGAACAATGCAACGAGTACAAATATCTGGGTACCTACTAGTATAACAAAAAATGAAACATGCGACGAAGATATAAAGAGAAGAATCACGCAAGGAAAAGCAGAAGTACAAAAATTAAATTCCCTACTTTGGTCGTCAAAAATAAAAATTAAAACAAAAGTAATGCTTTACGAAGTTCTTGTGGAGCCCATAACAAGGTATGGATCTGAATGCTGGCAGATGAGTGATAAAAGCAAGAGGAAACTGAAAACAGTAGAGATGGATTATCTAAGAAGATCATGCAGAACCTCAAGACTGGAAGATATTAGAAACGAGATCATTAGAGCAGAAGCGAAAGTACCCGACACCATAGTAGAGAGGATAGAAAACAAGCAACTATTATGCTATGGACATGTTCCACGTATGAATGGAGAGAGATGGCCACTGAGAATGTTCAAGTACCAGTCCACAAATCGCAGAAAGAGAGGAAGGCCAAAGAAAACCTGGCTTGAAGGGATAGAATGTTCCATGAAAAATAGAGGACTACACGAAGATGAGTGGGAAGACAGAAGTTTTGGCGATCGAAATGCGGGAAGCGGCAGCAGCCGTAGGACCCCGCTTATATGTATAACAATCTTCTCTTCTTACACGGTGTTGCGCGTTTTAAAGTGCCACAGACATAGAGGACCCACAGGTTAACGCGCAATCCGAACCACGGGAAGTGTAAACACTTCTACACCAGAGAAGATTTACTAGACAGACTTTACTCGCTGGTTTACCATAGCCTTGCGAAGAAGAAGGCTAGTTAAAAATCCGATGTTACGGTACTGGGAATTAAACTTTAGACCTTCAGCATGGTTAGAAGTTTCTATTGTCAATAAAAATGTATAAACATATTTTCTAAAACTGAATTTATGTCAGATCCAGCTAATTCTTTGAAGAGCGAAATTTCTTCTATGTTTTTAATGCCGCAACAGTAAATTCCAGTTAAACTTTCGTATACCTACATAAAAAAATAAAGTAAACTACCATTCTTGGAAAATCAAGTTGAACCACGTAAATAGGTAGAAATTACTATTTTTTAATAATTTCCAATGGAAACCATTTCACACATTTCCGGAACAATGACAAACGTTGCTGCTACATATCATTTTACCTAGACAAATTTACATACAATATGATGTACGTATGTACAAATTATGAACCATGTATTGATCTATTTTGTATTCCATACTCTGATTCATGCTCGTAGAATTATAATTTATTATGACAATCAATCATTAATTCATTACTGTCGTTAGATAGAAATTATTTAAGTGTAAATTACAGTTAATACCTAATTGTAATTAATTAGAATGTTGCCACTGTACTGTCATAAAAGTTCCATATCTGCCTGGGAATGGGCTCGTTCGCCATTTATTTTTATTAGTACAAAAATTATAGTAACAATGAAATTAAGATAGTGGTTAGTTTTTATTGATTTTATTGTTAATGTATTCTAAATTTTATTGCGAGTTCTTAAAGTTAAGTGGTAACCAAAAGAATAAAACAACATATTACGACGTTGCTCTGCCTTCTTACAACTATTTCATAGCTACTGAAAAATGGTCAATTACATAATCTACGTTGTGCTAAATTATAAAATAAATGTGTCCTAAGCGATAGGAATTCTCTAATGTTGTCGAATGTTATTACCAATTATAGTTTAGCTAATTGAAATTTTTTTAAGAGGTATGCCTATACATAACCATACACAATGCATTCAACCGTAGCCACTATTTCAGACTTTTTCCATTATCTGCTGTTAAATTTGTACAACTTTAACGTAAGCGATATCTAAAATTAACTTATATGTACGTGCGACCACATGCATTGTTGCCAGATTAAAAGGTTAACCTGTAATTAAATAATCTTGTGTATAATATCTGAAATTTACTTCTTAAACCAATAGAATTATAAAACATGTTCAAAAATATATTAGTGTGTTATATGACCCTTGATTTAGATAATCTAATAGAAAATCAACTTATGTAGATAACTAAAAACTATTTTACGCTTTAAAACTGAAAAGTAAATAGTTAAAACCAAGTAAAGGTCATGTTCAATTAGTTTTTATCATCTACGATGTCATCAATTATAACTATAGCTATAGCTATAACTACAGTTATAACTGTAGCTATAACTATAGCTATAACTATAGCTATAACTATAGCTATAGCTATAGCTATAACTATAGCTATAACTATAGCTATAACTATAGCTATAGTTATAATTGATGACATCGTACTGCAGTGTGTTGGTAACGCATAGTCGCTATGAATCAAACATTTACTTAACTCTAACTTTTCAAATGTAATAGAAAAAATAAATTCCCAAAATTTTTCGAAAGCTAATAAACTTTGTTAAACAAATATATCTTGTTAAAACATACAAATTCTATGTTAGAGAGCCAAACCATTACGTATTCAATAAACTAAATTCTGTGTTCAGGAAATTTGGCTAATAGTTTAGGCTTAGTTTTAAAAGGAAATTTAAGAACATGTAGGTCTTTCTTTGGGAAAATGCGGTGACATGGTTGGGGTGGTATGAATGTATTTTATAATTATGAATGATGTTGTTACAGAAGGTCAATCCCATTTATTATGTCTTGGAGAGGTTGTAACCAAATTAGCAGCTGGAAATAATTTATGTTGATCTATTACACTAACTTGAATTTATACTTTTGTATTTAGTTGTCACATTTGATTCGAGTGTAATAAATTAAAGATCTTTCTTATCGGATATGATATACGGAATACTTATTTTATAAACATGCACGTATATATATGTCATATTTTATTGTATAATTATTAGGTAACCTTAGATGTGCTGTAACTGGTAAAATAACGGTTATTCAAAAGAAGAGGTCAAGTAAATGTTTTTAAACTTTTTTTGTATGAAAACATGTCGTAGTTCGTATACATAGCCTTACGTATAAAGCAACTAAAATAAAATAATTTACTGTAACACGTGCCTGAAAATTTTTTACATTATGTGTTTAACTGTTTTTAATACAAATTGCCAAAAAATACAATTACATATTATTGTGCAATACTGCGTGATTCCTACGTGTAGAAAGTGGTTTTGTTGTTATAAAATAATCAGAAGTAGGAGCTTTAGAAGCATTTTCCTTCATTCTCCTAGTAGCGTCAATAGCTTTCGCACTATCGCTCAGTGGCCGCCTGCTACACCTCTTTCTGGTCATTCGTCCTGTCTCACAATTGGTTTAAAGTGCATTCAGAATTTGGGCATAATGATCTTCGAAATAGTTTTGTACTGATTACCATCAAATCCCAATTTCATTCGGCTGTCTGGTTGCGCATTTATTGGTTTTAAAAAACTGCGGAAATAGAGAGACTAATGGGAAGCACTAGATCAAACGAAGAGAGTACTTAAAACATTAAGAGTTAGTGGAAATACAAAATACACCCAATTAGTAAAAACACATGGAGTAACACTACGAACAACAATTGTCAGAGGATAGAGATGAATAAAGAACGTGCAATATAACGCCTTAGACGTGACAAGAGAACAGTATAAGGAAAAATCGGTAGAAGAAATCCAAACTACATGAAAGGAAATGAAGATTGGAAAATCACCAGGCCCTGGAGGTTGTCCAATAGAGCTTGTAAAATATGCCCCCACAATAGTATTACAGTGTATTAAGAAAGTATTCAATAAAAGCTTACAAGGGGAGGAAATTCCATAGGAATGGAAGGAAGCGTAAGCTCAATTAAAAAAAAAGGAAAGAAACCGGATTGTAGTAATTATAGGGTAATAAGTGTCACCGGATCTATCGGACGACTGTACGAGCGAATAATAAAAAATAGATTAGAGATGAAATTGAGAGAAACAGAAGAGCAGAGTGGATTTAGGGCAGGAAGATTCTGCGTCGACAATATCTTCTTCAATGGCTTCACCAAGAGACCCACTTGATCTTTATAGATATTAAAAAGGCATAAGACAGCATGCCAATCGCGAAACTATGGGAAGAACTCGGGCAGAGTGAAGTAAATAGAGTGTACGTAAATACAATTTAAACACATGTATAGACATAACACAAGTAGAGTCAAACTTGGAAATGCAATATCAGAGGAGTTTTACTGCTCTAAAGGGTTCAAACAAGGGTTTCCCGTGTCACCTACCTTGTTTAAAGCGTACATAAAACAAGCGCTAAATAACTGGAACAGAAAGTGTCGGAGAATGGGTATCCCAGTAGGAGACAATGTCTTGCATACCTTATTGTTTGCTGATGATCAGGTCATCATCGCAGAAGAGTGGGGGGGGGGGGACTTGAAATAAACATAGAAAAAAACAAAATATCTGGTTGTAAGAGGTCAGAGCAGGGACATTGTGACAAACAAATGTACAATTAAGGGTTGCGCAGAGTAGAAATACCTACGGGTAACGTTCATAAAAGACGGAATTAGAGGTATTTTAAACAAAATAGGACAAGGGTGAAAGACGATACAAGTGCTGAACTCAACGGTATGGAGTAAACAGATTACCCAAAAAACAAAGAAAATGATATATAAATAGTATCTCACACAATAACAGAGAGTGTATCCACGTACGGTTCAGAAGTATGGGTGGTAAATAAAAAGTGCGAACGAAGAGAGAGGGGCTTGGGTTTTCGATGGGTGTATATCATGTGTGATTTTCGTTTCGCTGTTTTACCGTAGGGTGAAAACAGAACTATCGACAAGTGACGGATTTAGAAATACACTGAATTTTATCCCTGGAAAGGCAATTTATTGTAAAATTGCCGATCGCCTTTGGCGGATTAGTATCAAGCCCAGTTCCTGTCCCTCTGGTAGTGCCGTCGGTGCGACGAACGCATCAAAGTTTTGGCCCTTGATGTTGACTCCATTCCATCCAGTCTTCAGGGGCGTGCCTGCGGATTTTCCCGCAGCTTGTGAACGAAATTGTGCCTATCTCTCTATCCCATTCATCGGAAGCTAAAGTAAAGAACTAGTTTTTTGTGTGTGGTGAAAAGAAACGTTTTATTTTATTGAAACAAGAAGCGACCTTCAGTCGCCGATTGTCTTTGCACTACTAATTGTAAAGAGTAATTTGGAAGGTGGTGCCCACTAATTTTGACCTACTCTGTACACAATTAGAAAGATTTATTCCCGTAAGCGATTTCCCTGAACTCCCCTTCTCCTCTGAGTTAAGCTGCAGGCCTTTTTCCACCTATCCTGTTGCGGGTCGACGAAAAAGCTCGTTTGGCCCGTAACAAAGTACCTAGTGCTTTTTCTATTTAATGCATAATGAAGTACCATAATTTCATCATTATTATTAATTATTTCACTGTCACGATTTTGAACATTCATAACATGCTAATTAACTTAAATGTTTATTATTTTGGATCAGTTTCAACGCAGCAAGAGCAACAAAAGGCCATGTGGTTTAGGTGAACTTTCCAGCTGATTGGAAGTAAATGTTTTGTAAAATGGGGATTGTTTCGTCAATGCGAGGGAACCACTAATTTCGGTACAACTAAAAACCGAGACATCAGTCCTCAAAAAAATTCTTTCGGTCACCCTTATTTCCCACATTTACAAAGTGTATTACACATTTCTATACAGTACCGCACAGGCTGCCCAGTCGTGCACTGCACATGACACTGCAGGCACTCGTAAGTAGTAGCGATCGATTCGTTAGAAGTTTATGGCATACGTGGAAACAGAAATAGATACGGATGGACAAGGAAATATAATTTTCCCAACGACTTTCAAGACATATCAATAGCTTATAGTGAATTATCTATATACGAATACTAAAAATTATAAGTATTTGAATATCGAGACAAACAATGGTCCCGACATAGGGACATCGAACAAAAAATAAGGATAAATCCCGAAAAATCAGGACGTCTGGTTACCCTACACTAATTGCGTTTTAATAATACACAAACTACAATGACACGCAGTCCGATACATACGAATAAGCGACTTATGCACTAAACGTATATGGATATGTGATGTACCTACTAAGTAGTATAGGGTTGGTGGTAAGAGAATGTTGAGACAGATGGAAGGGATATGGAAAGTTGTATAAATGTGAGAAGCACTTTTTACATGTTTCATCGAAATGTAAACTGTGTGTATGAATTTGAATTTTGCTTATACAGTATGTTCATAAAAAAAAACTCTAGCAGGCTCTGAAATTTTTATCAAGGTATGGCTTAGCCCATATGTTACAATTGACAGCCATAATGTCACTTATAAATGACAACAACAACAACAATCACATTTCGAGGTTATGTGTGATACACTTTGACTTATACATAGGAATACATTTTAACGGTAAGCGATTCGGAATCGACCTGTATCGGAAATGAAACGGGAAGATCTAATTATTATTTAATTATAAAGTTCGAATTGTTCAGAAAATTAACTAACAAGTGTTTACCAGGGTATACAGGCGGAAATTTGTTTTATCACCAATTAAATCGTGTTTTAGGTACTGATTTAAAAATTAGTAAATTTCGTTATTCGCTTCCTATAAAGTGCATGCTGTAAGAAGACACTATACGTAAAGTTACCACGGCCAGCTGCGAGTTTTTTTAATGAACCTACCGTACCTTATAAGCGCCTTTTAAAGGATTTAGAAAAGGAAGAAGTAAAACAAAGTCAAAACCGTGATTTTTGTATATTTTTGAAAATACAGCGACATTATAAATCCCTTAAAAAAAGAACGCTAACGCATTTTCTTATCAAAACTTGTGCAATAAACATATATTGCACTTTTAAGCACTATTTATGTGTATTTAACAATAAATAACGGCATGTATATTTTGGCATTCCGAAGTGGATATAAAGTCTGTCTTTATTAACAAAATAAAGCTTCATATTGAATGTCTATTTTCATTTCATATCTATTTATAAGAAATGTATACATTTGATGAATATTTTTTTCTATAATCATATAACTAATTTGCTGCCAAATTATACAAAAATCATTATTTCAACTATTATAGAAATCTAAGAATTTTGTTCTAAGTAGTGGAAGCGAAACTATATATTTTTAAGCGTAACATTTTTCGAGTTTCCATTCACCGAAAATAATAGCCCAAAAATCTGTTCCGGTTCGCAATTTTTCAAATCTCTAATTTATTGGCCAATACATTCGTTCCTTTTCTTTTTGCTTAATGGCTTGACCCACTAACCTTCCGTTATCTAACTCTAATCCTTTTTTATTCGCCAGGCAATGAAATTTATTCAAATAACCTAACATTCCATGGCCCAAGTAGACTGTCCTCCCACAACCGCACAAAAACCCGATGAAAAATGCGAAATAACTGTTCCCGACAACAAAACCACCAACACAAGATTAACCGGCAGTCTTGACAAACAAATTACAGCATCAGTTGTCTTTTTTCCTGGAGGTCTAAAAATGTTGAGATCATAGCTCATGGACAGAGTTTAGGTATTGTCACCTGTGCCCCATCGATTGCGAGCTGTTCGCGGCAAAGGCTACAAACAGGTGTTGTTGCAGTTGCACCTCATAAAACCAGTAGCAATATTTATAGCGAGACGTTGCTGGCAAGAACATTGCGTGCATTCGCTGCGTTATACTAATTTCTTTATGGCTGCTGCCGATCTGCAGCGTTTTCCAATAGGCGGGATTATTTAAGAGGCTTTCAGAAACATAGGAACGAAAAAATAGTTGGATGTTGTTCAAGAATCAGGAATTGAATTGTAAACATTGTAAGCTCTTAATTTAAACTTTCTGGTTACTAAGAATTTGACAATTGAAAGAGATGTAATTGCTACATTTGGAAAAATCTAAGTAATGGTAATGAAATACAACTTAGAAGTAAGTCTTTTAACTTTGGCATAAGACACGTAAAATAATATGTTTGATGAGATCCACAGAAAAGTATCATTTGAGACAAAAATTCGTGTAAAATCTTAAATTATCTCATGGTATATTCCTAAATCCTATAAAACCTTCTGAAAAAGGCTGATTCTAATTCTCCAGCAAAAATTACATGAATCTGATGAAATGGTGATCAGAAACACAGTCACAGATAGAAGGAGATCTAGGGGCGATTGGAGTCGGGATACAGGAATCATCTTGAACGATAAAGCCGTAGATAATAGTTGACTCAACTCAGCTAAACTGTCCCGTATGGACTTTTTATTATAGAAATACTATACATGTCGATTAAATATTATTAACTTTGGTTGGGTGAAGAAATACAAGTAATGTTAATAAAATACAACTTTGATGAAAGATTTAAAATTAATTTTAGCATAAGACACGTGAAAAATATGTTAGAGAACGCCCTTAGTAAAGTGTCACTTCACACAGGAATTTATATAAAATGTCTCAATGCAATCGTTCCTAAAGCACCTCATGCTATATACCTAAATATTATAGGAGCTCTTCGAAAAAGGCCGATTCTAATTGGCTACCCAAAATTACATGAATCTGGTTAAATGGTGATCAGAAACGCAGTCGTAGATAAACGGAGATCTAGGGGCGATTGGTGTCGGGATACAGGAATCGTCTTGAACGACAGAGCCATAGATAACATTAGACTCAACTCAGCTAGTCCCGTATGGACTTTTTATTATAGAGATACTTATTATTAACTTTGCTTGTAAGGGCGGGGTTCCGGTCTCCATTTGCCATTGGGGATCAAATTAATGGCACTCCTTGAATTACGGTGGCATTAGAGGAGTAACAAGACCATAAACAAAAAGCATTCACACACAACAGGCAAGCCAAGCACGGTTTCCCACCAACACGGTAACCCGCAAAGTCTGGTGCTGTTGTGCATTGCACAAACTAGCTTAGCTTTGCCTCACACCGCTTCGACACTGCGCAAGCGGTACAAACGAGGATCATGATAATGAATGAATGAATGAACTTTGCTTGTGTGAAGAAACACCGCGTTATAGTGTTCTTCTGCGCCCTACGGTTCCCTTCTGCTATCTGTTACGATTGTTCCAATCATAGGGGGCCAAATTCCTTTCCGACATGGCTTCGTCGATTCCACTTATCCAAGTCACCCGCGGCCTCCCCTTTTTTCTGGACTTTCCTGGTTCACATTGTAATACTCGTTTCGGAATCCTTTCCTCGTTCATTCTCTGAATATGTCCATACCAACGAAGTTGTTTTTGTTGTATGCTTTCAATTATAGTTGTCTCTATATCCATTATTTCCCCTATTCTTTCGTTTCTAACTCTGTCCAGTCGTGAAATATCTGCAGATGTTCGCCAGAAATCCATTCCTCTTCCCTGTAGTTTTCCGGTTTGGTTCTGATTAATTTGCCATGCCTCACATCCGTAGAGTGTTATGCTTTTAAATATTACATTGTATAGCTGCTTTTTTCTCTCTTTAGGGATTCTTCTGTTCCATAATACCGAATTCACGCAGCCTATCACCTTTTTCCCTTTAGATATTCGACATCAATTTCTTTTTCCGTTCTTCCCGTGTTGATTATTTTTGTTCCAAGGTATGTGTATTCCTCACACGCTCTTATTATCTGTCCGTCATTCAGTGTCAAGTTCTGTGGTGGTGTTCCAATGCAGAGGTAGTTGGGCTTATTGTAATTTACCTGTAGTCCCCAGTTCTTATATTCTTCTACTAATTTTCTGCTCATATATTCAAAGTCTTCCTTATCTTGTGCTATGACTATCTCATCATCCGCGAAATGTAGTGTAAATAATGTTGAGTAATCTGTGTTTGGTATTCCCATCCTTGACACTTATTTGTCCATTGTTGTAAGACATGGTTCAAATATATATTGAAAAGTGTAGGCGATAGCGGGCAACCTTGTCTGAATCCTTTCGTCACTGAAAAGGATCTTGATGATGTTTTTCCAATCTTTACTCTGGATGTTGCATCTTTGTACAGTTCTTTTATAGCCTGTATGAGGTGTTTTAGGAACGATTGCGTTGAAAGCTTTTACATGAATTTTTGTGTGAAGTTACACTTTACTAAGGGCGTTCTCAAACATATTTTATCACGTGTCTTATGCTGAAATTAATTTTAAATCTTTCATCGAAGTTGTATTTTATTAACATTACTTGTATTTCTTCACACAACCAAAGTAAATATTATTTAATCGACATGTATAGTATCTCTATAATAAAGAGCTCATACGGGACAGTTTAGCTGAGTTGAGTCTAGTGTTATCTATGGCTCTGTCGTTCAAGACGATTCCTGTATCCCGCCTCCAATCGCGCCTAGATCTCCCTTTATCAGTGACTAGGTTTCTGATCACCATTTAACCAGATCCATGTAATTTTGGTTAGCCAAATAGAATCGGCCTTCTTCAAACAGCTCTTACAAGAATATACCATGAGATGTTTTAGGAACGATTGCATTGAAAGCTTTTACATGAATTATTGTATGAAGTGACACTTTACTAACGACTTTCTCAAACATATTTTTTTACGTGTCTTATGATAAAATTAATTTTAAATTTGGAAAGTCGGTTGGATCACCCCCATCTATAAAAAGGGGCAAAGGAATAATTGTGAAAATTATAGATGTATTACAGTAACCAGCATCTTAAGTAGAGTGTACAGCAAAATCCTAAAATACATAACAGAAGAAGATTATGGTCCATTCGAGATCGAACAGCAAAATGGTTTTACGGCAGGACGTTCACGTTTAGACAACATCTTCAGCATAACACAAGTTACTGAAAAAAAAAACTTGCAACAGGAAAAGACCTCCATTTACTATTAGTTGACCCAACAAAAGCCTAGATAATATACCTATACGGAAACTATGGCAGATACTAGAAAAAAACCACAATAAATAGTACAGTTATACCTAAATCTTATGAGAGCGCTTTGAAAAGACGATTCTATTTGGCTAACCAAAATTACATGAATCTTGTTACATGGTGATCAGAACAGAGTCACAGATAAAGAGAGATCTAAGGGCGATTGGAGTTGGGCTACAGGAATAGTCTTGAACGACAGAGCCATAAATAACACTAGACTTCACTCAGCTAAACTGTCCCGTATGGACTTTCTATTATAGAGACACTACACATCTCAATTAAATAGTATTAAGTTGGATTGTGCGAAGAAATACAAGTAATGTTAATAAAATACAACTTGGATGAAACATTTAAAATTCATTTAGGCATAAGACACGTGAAAAAATACGTTTGAGAAAGTCCTTAGTAAAGTGTCACATCACACAAGAATTCATGTAAAACCTTTCAACGCAATCGTTCCTAAAACACCTCATGGTATATTCTTATAACAGCTCTTTGCAGAAGGCCGATTCTATTTGTCCAAACAATATTACCTACATGAACCTTCTCACGTTAGAAATTCGTAAAACAGAATTCACTTTATTGCCATGACTTGCCCAGGGTAAAATTTTATTGATATTAAAATTTTAGATTAATTAATTAAAATATATGAATTTGGTTAAATGATGGTCAAAAGCACAGCGATGTATGGACAAAAAGACAGTTGGCTCTAGGGGCGATTGGAGTCAGCATACAGGAATTGTTTTAAACGATAGAACTGTATATAACACTTGACTCAACTCAGCCAAACTGTCTCATCGGGCTTTATGGCTTATGGGGATATCAGAGGTATTGATTAACTATTATCAGTTTTAGTTCTGCCAAAAACACACAAGTTAAGTTAATAAAATTCATCTTCGAAAAAAGATTTTAATTTAATTTTGGCATCATATACAGGAAAAATATGTTTGGGGAGGTTTATTACAGTTTCACTTCACACAAGAATGTAAATGCTTTCGATGCAATCTTCCCTAAAACATCTTCTGTTGGTGTATTCCAAACTCATATAAAGGTTTTTGGAAAGACTAATTTAATTATCAAATCAAAGCTCCAATACTGTCACTTTAAAAGTTTGTAAAACAACTCGTTTCATAACAATGATTGTTTTTAAATTTCTAAATTAATTCGCAAAGTTACATGGATATGGTTAAGTAATGATCAGAAGCACAGACGGAGACAAAGAGACAATAGGATCTAGGAGTGATTCAAGATGTAGGATTTGTCTCGGCGATACAGCTGTAGATTTCATTTGACTTAACTCAGCTAAACTGTCGCATATGGGCTTGATCTTACAGAGATATCCTTCATGTCGATTACATATTTTTAGTTTTGGTTGTTATGTGATTTTCAAATTTGCCGCTACACTTTATTAATTCCGTAATTTATTTGCCGCTTCGTAGGAATGAATATCGTTGTTTTAATTGAAGTTTTATTTTGGGTTACCATTTTTGGTATTTTGTTTTGTCTTTCGAAGTTCGAGATGTGTTAACAGTCTCCTTTGTGTGAAAACTGCAGACTCTTGTTTTTCTTCCGCGCTAGACCTTGAACGCTTCCTGGAACTCGGAGTGTTAAAAACAATTCCAGAACTTTCTAGAACTTCTTGCGTAACATTTTGTAATGTGGTGCAACCTTTTGAGGGGGGGTGCTGATTCCCGTTACGTTTTGAATTCAGTCGGCCTTAGATCTCCGCCAGACTCCGGTCTTCGAAAATAACATCAATCGAGGATCGTTACAGACGGTGGTAACGTTGCATAATCGTTTTCCTTTTTCTTCGCGGCGCTTTGCTATCCTACGTTTTACTGTACCGTTTTTGTTTGCTGTAGAGCAAAAGTAAATCGACTTAATCGTCGGATATATACATAAGCGATAGCAAAATGTACGCCTTGGTGTTGGACAATTAAAGATATAATTGCTCCTGTCGAATTCAGTTCGGATCTATGCGAAGTGAAAAGAAAAGAAAGGAAATTGTGCGAGTGTTCTGCTAGAATTTGGTTTGTTCCCGTCGTCCGAAAAAGTCTCGCTTCTGTCCCCACGTCATCTGGCCCAGTTGAAAGCAACTCGGCCCTCTACAAGGGCGTAACAACTACGTCTTGTCTCAACGCTGCCCCGAAGGACGCTGTTCTCCGATCCTTTATGGTTTTTCGACCCTACAACTGGAAATCGCCATTATATGTGCCTACTCCTCTGAACTTAAGGTAAAACAGACCTTTTTTTTTTTGTGTGTGGTAAAACCAAACTTGCGCGCGACTTGCAAAATTTAGCGGAATTAAACTTTGTCTTATTACACCCAAAAAAGCGACCTTCCGTCAAAAATCTTTTATTTGCACGAAATACTTGTAAAAAGAAACTTTCTTTATGCTGTGTTTTCCTGTAAACTACGCCATTGACCACACAGACACATCATAGTATAAATATTGTGAGTCAACGGCGTCGTTCCCTGAACGTTCCAGGATTTTCATTATAATTGTAATTTCAAACTATTTGCGTTATAACTCGTGTCATTTGATTATATGGTCATATTCTATTTTATTATAGGTGTTTTAAAAATTTACTGCCTCTTTTATTTATGGGTACTCTGTATGCTATGTAAAAATTTTGCAAGCTTCAAATATCTAGGAGGAGGCACAAAATAAAGGTAGGTTCCATTCACATCAGCTGTTGGCTTCTCGGCCTTCCACGAGGACCTACACAATCGGCTGGACTTGGAAGGTGGCGTCCACTTATTTTGACTCGCCCTGTACACAACTAAAGATTTTCTCCCATAAGCGATTTTTACGAACTCCCCCTAATCCTCTGAGCTAAGCTGTAGGCCCTTTTCCATCAAACTAGTTACGAATCGTCGAAAAAGCTCGATTGGACTGTAACATGGTTTCGTGTAGAAATACAACTAATTTTAATGAAATACAACTTCGAAGAAACATTTAAAAAAGTCTATCTTTATAAAAAATATGACAAATATTCAAGTAAATCATTTCAATGTAATAAAACATCTATAAATAGGATTCTTCGAAAAAGTAACCATCGCTCCAATATTGCTACATTACAGATTTGTAACATAGAATTCGATTCGTTACAATAACTTGCCTGTATTAAAACATGGTTGATTTGAAAATTCTCTATAAATTAACAAAGTTACATGGGTTCTGGAGAGAAATTTCCTTAAGCAACGAAAGTTTGCATAAACCTTGACTAAACTCAACTGACTGTCTCGTTTGGAAGGTTTCCTCATAGCAAATTCAAACGTGCCGATCAAATGTTTTTGGTTTAGTGTTATAAAAAAATGAAAATAATAAAATGTAACTTCGAAGATACATCTCAAAACTTTAATTTTGTTTAAAACTAAATTTTTGTTAACGTTTATAAAAAATGTCGTATATTTATGGAAAAACGGCGATATCTTCTTAAATTTTCTATGGAAAATTCTGGAAGAAAATCTTCAATTTCCAAAAGCTTCGTTCCTATATTAATATGTTACAGATTTGTACCGCAGAATTGAATTTATAACAATGTGTGGAGTAACATAGTAATTTAAACATTCTATATTATTAACAAAGTTACACAAATTTAGTTATGCAGATAACATTATGTGGTTTGATGGTCACGCATGAACAGAAAGACGCTTTGACCAAAAAACAATTGGGCCCGCCACAACTGGGAAAAAATTCATTAGAGATAGATCTACATATACAGCTTGACTAAACTCAACTAACCGTTTCCTGTGGAATTTTTATAGATTTCATTTTTAATATTTTAATTCGATTTTTTGAAGAAATACAAGTAAATGTTAATAAAACAGCCGCCGGCCTCGGTGGTTAGCGCGTTTGCCTTTAGATCCGAGGGACGCGGGATCGAACCTGGCTGAGGTCGGTGAGATTTTTCTAGCGGGGAAAAATCTGAAAATGCGCTTTCTGTCGGATAAGAAGTAAAGCCGTAGGTCCCGTGCCACTGCGATGTGTGACACGTTAAAAATCACTACTGAAGTGGGAATTACCCCAGATAGGCAAAATTCTTAGTTAGGGTGTACAATGGGCCAAATATGGCCTAAGTGCATAGAGATGCATGGAAAACCGCGACCTAGATCTTGCTCTTTCAAAGCAAGCAAGCAAGCAACCAATAAAACAGCCCATGGAAAAAATTGTTTAAGGTTAGACTTATTCAATATATAAAATTGTTCTATTTGAGCCCTGGAAGCACATTTTATACAGGGCGCTTCGCGATAACGAGGCATCAAGAATAGCTACATCATTGCTATTAATAATCCGCTGCCTTGTGAAAAACAAAACTCAGCCCCGGCTTACCAACAAACAGATTTAGGAATGCCATTGTCTTGTACAATGCTTAAATTTTTTAATTCTCCATTTAACTTTTAAAAATCTCCCAAGAAACGTAATCTTATTCGCAGAAACTCATAACACTCATTTTTGCTATCCTTTCCGTTCCCTATGTAAAATGCCATTTTCGCTAGTTGCAAAAGGCAGTACAGTTTCCTAGTTTAATTGATTTGTTAGTAAGATTGGAGAAATAAAAAAAATAATTACAGTAGAGCAACTGGTTATTATTTTTTTCTATTCTAATTGTTTCTAAAGCTTACTAAGAAAACAATCAAAACAGGTAAGAGCAAGGGCTACTGTAGCCGTATCTGTTTTCTGCAATTTTACCAAACAATTACATCCTTAGATATTTTTTCTGTAGATATAGTGTTTCCTGGATAATTTGACCTTTACTATTTTTACAATTTTTGTTTTAGTACGTGAGATTTTGCACTGTTTGATACACTGTTCCATAATAAAGAGCGCTAGACCTTGAAATGTTTATAAATTTTCAACGTTTTTCGTTTAATATACAACTATAAGTAATAATGGCATGGTGGACTGCACTATTGTTAAAATTAGCATTCACTCACCTTTCATATTTTCCCTTGCATTGCTTTCCACAGAATGGCAATTTCTTCATTGAACTTTTATTACCGTACACTTAATTACAACTGGCATGTTTTGCAAACAATTTAAGTAAGCAATTCTTTAACATTTTTGTGTGAAGTCATATAAATTCTGAATTGCTAAGTTATCTGAAATAGTTGAACACAATCACCAAATTGAAATTTCTGCGAAAATACCTTCCGAGCATTGTATTTTAATTTTCATTTATTTTGGAACAAATAACTATCGCCGTAGGCAAGTTCATACATCTATTTTAAGAGTCAAAAATATTTATATTGCACATACCAAGTCTCATTATGTACCAACAAATTATCGATAACTTCGAAAGTCTTGCAATTCTTCCAAAAATATCAAAAAGGAAAGGAAAAGATGTTTTTCCTCTAAAGGAAATATTATAATCCGTTGGAAACGGTAAATATTCTATTCGCAAATTAATATGCTTGTACTATTATCTACACATCATTATCTTGATACATTTAGAGAAAATGGTAGTTCCTCTTGCAGTCTTGCCCTTAAGCTTAGCCGACAGTGTTTTCTATTTCAGTGTTAAAGTTAAACCATACATTAACAGCCGCACAAGTGCAATTATATTTATAACTCGCCATTATAAATACTTATAGAGCGAGTTTATAAAGCTGAACCAGTTTCACTCTTCGCAAATAATATTTTTAATCACTGCTGATACCAAACGTATTTGAAGTTTTATATAATAATCTGCAGATTTTCTTGAAATATTATTAGCATGGTCGGTTGACACATCTATAAGTATCCACACCGGAAAATACAATGTGATGTAATTTACTAGCATTTTTATATATTAACTAGAAAATTCCATCCAAGGAAGGAATGGAAATAAGGAGTACAAAGACCCGGATGAGGGTTAAAAAACCGGAAAATAGAAGAAAAAGAATCAGAAAATTCTGCTGAATATGACTATTAAAGCATCCGTATTTTATTTATTTTTCTGGACATCAATTTTACTATGTGGTTACATCTACGTCTCTAATAAAACATAAAATAGAATTTTCTAAGGAATTTCAAGGAACTTGCACACAAATACATCGCTGCCCAGCTCTCTAGTTTTTCCTACTTGGTATGCTCTTTGTAGGTTTATACTAAGTTCAAATTCATTTTAGACAGCTAGTTATTTTTATCTTCCGGTTTCCACTTCCTGTTTCCAGTCCTCTGATTACCTAGTTCTTCCTGCCTTTGCCTCTGTCTTGCTCTTCCATTTTATCTTCTAAAACTTGTCTGTTTCCAGTTTAGTTTCTTCGTTTCTTCTTCCCATTTAATTTCATGTCCTATAATTTCTTCCATAAGCTTTCTGACTTCCTCGATGGTTTTCTTGGGCCCTTTTTTAACGGCTTTTTTTATTTTTCATCGCTTCTTTCGATGTACATTCTGAATAATCCAAGTGTTTCTTGCATAGATTTTCTTTTAGGTGTAGTTTAACTACATTTAATTTTAAATTAATAAATAAAAAAGAATGTTCTCGTTGACTCTCAATAGAACCATGAATTGCCAACACTTCTATAAACAAAAACCAACGCAAAATTAACATTGTATCGGACAGCATGCAATAACAGCAGATTCAAAATAAATCTTAACACAAACATGTTTTTCTATTTACAGCAGAAATTGCCAGAAAAAAATAGGGCCGATACTTCTATACGGACCGGTCATTTCCTTAAATGGTTTTACTACGCCTCAATAACATAATGCAGACCCCTTGGCGTTTCGGTTTAATTTCCGAAAGACTTGCCAACACGTGTAAACTTGAAATTTGTTACCAAAATAAGGGCAGCCCTGTCATAAAACCGACAAGTCGCAGTTGTGGACCACACAGTCCAAATTTCCTGGGAAGCATTTGTCAACAAGCAGTTGCTATAATGGATAACCATCTTGAGAAATGCGAAGGGACAGTGGCGTAGCCCAGGGAAAATTTACTGAAAAATATGCGAATCGAATCAAGTTTTGTTTATGAAATCTTGCAAATTTTGATAGTCAAACATATGCAATGCTTGAAAAATTGGAATATTAAATAAACATAATATCCAATACCCGATGTTATTCATTTGGAACTGTTTATAGATAACGACTTTCTAGAAATATCTGTAGGCAACGGCAATTTCTGAATATTCCAAAGTATTCCAAACAGATTCTTGAAATTATATATAGCCAACATTTTTATCTGAAAAATTACTACGACATTATTCCCAATAATTTCTTGAAATCTGCTATTGTCAACAACAGAAGATGGATATTCGGTACGATATTATTCCAAAGAATGATGTACCTTCCACAGCAGCTTCTATAAATTTGATACGATATTATTCCAAACGGTCTCTTAGAGTTGCTTAGAATCAACGCCATTATCTGGAAACGAGATACGACATTATTAATTTGAAATTGTTTATAATAACGGCAATATTTGACTATTCGCCACGCTCTTTTTGGAAACAATTTAGAGAATTGTTTGCAGACCGTGGTCGTATTTAAATAATCTATAGTCAACTTCATTCTCTGAACAATTGGAGCATCTGAAAATTCGATACCATATTATTCCAAACAGTTTTTTGAAGTTGCTTAAAGTCAACAACATTATCTGGAAATGGGACACAATATTATTCATTTGGAATTGCTTATAGATAACGGCAATATTTGAATATTCGCTACGATCTTTTTGGAAACAATTTAGAGGATTGTTTGTAGACTATGGCCATATTTGAATATTCGTCAAGATAGAATTCCAACCGTTTCTTGAAATTATTTATAGTCAACACATCATTCTCTGAAAAATTGGAGCTTCTGAAAATTCGATACGATATTATTCCAAACAGTTTTTTGAAGTTTCTCAAAGTCAACATTATCTGGAAATGGGACACAATATAATTCATTTGGAATTGTTTATAGATAACGTCAATATTTGGATACTGGTCACCATATTTCTCTAAATATTTTATAGGATTGTCTGTAGCAATGGCTACATCGAAATATTCGTTACGCTAGTATTCCAAACAGTTTCTTAAAAAGGTTTACAGTCAACTTCATTATCTGAAAAATTAGTACATTATTTCGAATTATTCAATAGTAGAATATAGAAATTCGTCTTGATAATATTCCAAACAGTTTCTTGGAATTACATACAATCCAACACCGCTTCTGAAAATTCGATAGGTACGATATCATTCGAAACAGTTTATCTGGGCGGCTTAGAATCAACTGTAATTTGGAAATGCGGTACGATATTACTTTATTTGAAATTATTTATAAATAACGGCAAGATCTGGATATTTGTACGAGGGTTGCCTTTTATATTTCGGGATTGGGCAACCCTAGTGCTGCCGTCTAGTAACTGATGTGTCTATCGTAAAGCTTGACATTTTTAACGGTATACGCACTCGGAACGTTTTGACGTACGAGCGCTATTTGTGTTGTTTACAGTAACTTGAAAATTTCATATCGGCCAAACAATGGAATTAAATCGTGAACATTTTCGTGAGATTATTTTTTATAACTTTCGACGTGGCTTATCTCAACAACAGTGCATGGATGAACTTAATTCGATTTTTGGTGATGAACCAATATCAAGGACCAGTGTTTATCAATGGTTTACCGAATTCAATCGTGGCCGTAGTTCGCTCAACGACGAATTTCGTGAAGGTCGTCCAAAATCGGTTGTTGTTCTGAAAAACATTGATGCGGTACGTGAACTGATAATGCAAGATCGTCATGTAACTTATCGTGAGATTGAGGTATCCTTGGACATTAGTGGAACCAGCATACATTCAATATTTCATGAACATTTGGCCGTAAAAAAGATTTGTTCGTGTTGGATCCCACATAATTTGACAATCGCTCAAAAACAAGCTCGCATCAATTGACCGCAAGAAATGCTCAAAAAATTCGATCGCGGTGCTTCAAAACATGTGTATGACATCGTGACAGGTGACAAATCGTGGATCTACGCGTATGAGCCCGAAAGTATACAGCAGTCGCCTGTTTTTTCGGAAAAAGTGGACATTTCTCAACCGTACCATTGGTGTAACGTAGAACGGTCAATTCTGAATGGTACAGAACCATTTGTTTGCCACAAGTCTTCGGAGAAATAAGGAAAACCAACCGCCGAAGACGGATCATTCTCCACCACGACACGCGCGAACTCTCACATATCGGCTCGAACAAGTGACTTTTTGAGCACTCAAAACGTCGATTTGATGAGTCATCCGCCGTATAGTCCTGATTTGGCACCCAATGACTTCTTTTTATTCCCGAACATCAAAAATAAATTGCGAGGTCAACGTTTTTCGACACCTGAAGAAGTGGTTGATGCGTTCGAAATGCATGTTTTGGAGATACCTTAATTGGAGTGGAATAAGTGCTTCGCAAATTGGTTCACATGGTGCAAAAGTGTATTGATCTTCATGGAGAATATTTTGAAAAACAATAAAGCCATTTTCGATGATAAATATTTGGTTTTGTTATCTAATCCCGAAATATAAAAGGCAACCCTCATAATGATCTTTTTCGAAACAGTTTAGAGAACTGGCTGTAGGCAATGGTAATATTTGAATATTCCAAAGCATTCCAAACAGTTTCTTTGAAATGAAATATCTATTGTCAACTTCATTGTCTGAAAAATTGTTACTACATTAGTACGAATAGTTTATTGTCAAGAGCAGAATATGGTAATTCGACACTGTATTATTCCAAACAGTTTCCTGGAATTGTGTATCTTCTTACACAGCAACTGAAAAAAATTTTTTATTAGTTGCTTGGGGTCGACAGCTTTATTTGTAAATGGGGCACAATATTATTCAGTTGGAATTGTTTATAGATAACGGCAATCTCAGGATATTGGTCATGATCTTCCTCCACATGTTATGCAATTGTCTGTAATCAATGGTAACATCTCAATATTCGCCACAATAGTATTCCAAACAGTTTTTAGAAATTATCTATGGTCAACTTCATTACCTGAACAATTGTTACGACATTATTCTTAACAGCTTCATGAAATCATCTATTCTCAACAGCAGAATATAGAAATTCCACACAATATTATTTCAAACACTTGAAATTGCTAAAAGTCAACGGCGATATCTGAAAATGGGGTACGATATTATTTCATTTGGAATTGTTCATAGATATAATCACTATTGTATATTCGTCACGATTTTTATCGAAACATTTTATAGAATTGGCTATAGACAATAGCTACATCTGAATATTCGTCACAATAGTATTCCAAACACTTTCTTGAAATTATCTATGGTCAACTTCATTATCTGAAAATTTGGTATGACATTATTCTGAATTATTTCTTGCAATTGTTTATTGGTAACAGTAAAATAGAGAAATTCGATATGATATTATTCCAAACAGTTTCTTTAAATTATCGATGGTCAACTTCATTACCTGAACAATTGTTACAACATTATTCTTAACAATTTCTTGAAATCGTTTATTCTGAACAGCAGAATATAGAAATTTGGCACGATATTATTTCAAACACTCGTAATTGCTAAAAGTTAACGGCGATATCTGGAAATGGGGTACGATACTATTTCATTTGGAATTGTTTATAGATAACAAAACTATTTATATATTCGTCACGATTTTGATCGAAACATTTTATAGAATTGTGTATAGACAATGGCTGCATCTGAATATTCGTCACAATAGTATTCCAAATAGTTTCTTGGTATTCTATATAGTCAATTTCCCTCTTCAAAAAATTGACACAACATTATTCCAAATAATTTTTTGCATTCAGCACAATATTTTTCTCAACATATTCTTGGGATTGTTTAGAGTGAAATGCAACATTTGAATAGACAGCGTGTATATTATTAAAAAGACTGTAAATTGATTATACCAGCGATAGAATCTGGAAATCCGACAGGATATTCTTTCAAATTTGGGTTCGATGCTGTTCCAACATTTATATTCTTTTGTCATAATCAACTAAAACAAGATCGTACCGCGTGTCTCTTTTAATTGAACTACTTTTGTGTACATGTAGTGTTCCACTTACGCCGGAGACAAATTTCGTACAAAATATTAGAAGGTAAATGATGGTATAATTTAGTTAAATTAGGATGATTACAAAATAAATTGAAGAAATGATGCTATAATAACTATTAAACCAGAATATTTAATTTTGCCTCTGCGCCACTTTTCTTAAGTCAACTGTGCAGTTACGGAGAACAAGCACAAATAAGAACGAAAACACACGTAATAATCATTATTACCTCAAACTTCTAATGCAGCGTTTGACAGTTAGTTGTCCAATGTCACATACTCAGTGAACAACCGACAACCTCAGCACGTTGTATATAAATCTGCGACATGCGATTACTTTAACAAAATTCACTATCAGTTTGCTTGGCCAAGTTTTTTGAACGCCCTTTAGTAAATGTGGTAACAACCTTAACAAATAAAAATATTGTTGCTAGGGTAATATATTGTTTCTGTAGTGCAATTATTACTCAAATTTTTCAGTATTTAACAGTTTGACAGGACTTTTAACAAATCCACGTTTTAACTACTTAAAAAATTGCTTCTGTCCCTTAAAATTGCTTTGGGTATTCCTCACTGGATCGGTATATCATATTATTAAAATAAAGATACGAAAAATAACAAAATGTGCAAAATAATTTGCTTTAGAGATCTCAGAATCTCATTTTTTAATTAAATACAGTTGAAGTTTGCCGTTAACGTTCTAGATAGTATATGCTCCAATTTCAAAACACCTTTTATTTTAATAGAGTATAAACAAGCTAATTGAATTTAAGTAAGCGTACAGAAATCGTCGTCCTTTTTAAATCTTCGAAAAGTGGACGGTGGTAATTGAGCGTCATTTCCGCCCTTCGCAAAAGAGAACAAGTGCACTCCAAACGACATCCGGACAACACTTGCGTTGGAACATCCAGTAGATCATAAACCACTCCAAATATCCAAGTACAGTCAACCTCTTTGATTTATGGCTTTATTACGACCAAGACATAATATTTCCAAACATATTATTCCCCATAGAATAAATAAAAGCCAATATTTTTTCCCATCACTAGGTTGCCGTACTTTCTACTTTTTGCTTGTTTATACTTCCAGTATCAAAATGTAATATGATCGCAAAAATATTGAGGTTTTGACGGGAATACATATTTTGGACGTTTGGCAACCCATATCTCTGAGTTGTGCCTAGTTTAGCCCTACCTTGAAGGAGAAATTAGGTACAGTAGTAAATTGCAAGCCAAAAAGAAACGAATTGGTGATCAAAAGAAGGGTTGACAAATCAAATATTAAAATTTGTTTAAATATAAATACATAATACTTATGTTGCACAATGGTGGAGGTTTTGTCTGAATCAAAAAATTACATAATTTTGGTAATTTAAATACCTTTTTCCAAGTGTATATCTGTATGAACGGCAATTTCTACTGTGTTTTGTAGTATTCTATAATTATTAAGTATCTATTTGATATACACAGAAAATGGCAGTAAGCGGAAAAAAATCCATTGAAAAAAAATCCACGGAAAAAAATTCAGGAATAAAAATACATGGAAAAAATCCCTAGGAAAAAAAATCCACGGAAAAAATCCAAATTTTGGAAGTTACTGCTCTGAAAAACATTTCATTTCTTTTCGCTTTATTCTATAAATCAGACTCTTTTTTCTATTATTTTTCCTAAATGCTTTATTATAGTTATTTTAATCGGTCTACATACCATTATCGATCGAGTTTTGTGATGTGTATTTGTTTCTAATTTTTTTTTGTTGTAATTACCACTGTACCATTATGACAAATTTATTTATTAAATTAACAAATTTATATTTACATTCTTAACTTAAAGTTACTTATGTAAAGCGAATACTGTGGCCAACAGCCCGAATAAAATCTTCTACAAAATCTGATAATCCATCTGATTATGGTCTGTACTAATTACTTTCAATTCTTAGCTAAGTTATTTCTGTTCTATCTAATGAAAATCAAATATTTACTACTACTGCTTACTAGTAGAAAAAACTGTCGCCTTCTAAGTTCCTTCCGATAATAATCCATCTAATAATTGGCTGAATTTTAAACAAAAATTTAAAAAAACGTGAGGCGAAGTGATATGTTATGGTTAAATGCTAAAGTTTGGATTTTTTCCTTGGATTTTTTTTCCTAAAAATTTTTTTCCGTAGATTTTTATTCCTACAATCGTTAATGGCGGAAAAATGTTTAAAAAAAATGTGTTTAACTTGCAATTTTCATCAATTTGTGCAAGTTGCAAGTCTTCTTAACATCTCTGTACATGCAGACCGTGGTGTGTCGTGTGTTCTCTTGTAACTACGTTCGATACCTTTTGCCACAACTTCCCTATTGGATTCAGGCCTGGGGATTGCGCTGACCAACTTCATTCTAGCGATGTTATTGGTAGTGATCTACGATGTAACCAAGTTTGCTTATACCAAGCAACGTTATCGTCCTGAAAAAAAATTTCTTCGTCCGGCAGGTATTTCTCACTAAGTACCATCTCATCCTGCTGTACTTCGAGGTATTTTGTGGCGTCCATCGTTCAGTGACGATACGTAGTCGACCAACACCTTCAACAGACATGTAATTCCATACCACAGCACAGCTTAGGTATTAAATTGCTCAAAAAACATATTTTGGAGAGAATTCTTCCCTATAAATCCTTCAGATAAGACATGCGATTTTTGACGTTAAAAGCTAATTCTCTACTAAATAGTATCTCCTGCTATTGCTCTGTGGTCCAGTTCCGATGTTCTTTGTCTCACAGCCTCACAAAGCAGTGGCATTTCCCGTGCTCTACATCCTCTAAGTCTAAAACTAAGACTTCTTTCTCTGACAGTTTAAACACACATGCAGGGGACCGCGGTATAGTATTGGCCGCAGCGCTTGGCTTCGGAGTTATTCTACCAAAGTCGCTCAGGTTCGAATCCTGAGCAATGCACTTTCCCAGGATGTTTGTGGTGTCTGGGGCATGGGGTGTTTCAACGGTGGGGCATGTTAGACCTGTGAATAGCACGAAATGTGCTGAGCCGGGGTAAGCTGGGTGGGTTGGGAATCTTGGAATTGCCTCCACGATAGTTTATTAAAAAAAAACACACATGCTGACACCACTAATTTTTGACTATACTTTTTTAATTAGGTGAAATTGGGACATCTGTCTGCCAGGCTTTTTTAGCCTATTACAAGGTTTGTCGTAAATTTTTATAAATTTAGTAGTCTTTCTAATAACTTCAATGAAAAATAGATTATATTTAATATGGCGACGATTTCGCAACTGAAAGAACCTCCTCTAATATGAAAAATATGTAAACCCGTTTATTTATTAGGTATTATTTTGCAACTTTAACGACGAAATTCAAACAGCTAATATCTTAAAGTGATTGTAGTGTTAATATACTAATGACACCCTTCGCATTTTTCATAACAAATACCTTTAAATGGAGCTTAAGTGCTTCCTACCCTCTCCGGTATTTTGCCACGAATGAATAGATAGATAATCTATTACGGGAATTCGCCAAGAAAGCCTATTTTAATAGTTTGTGTAGAAAAAATTAAATAAATAGTTACGCAGTAATTATTACCAAAGGATAAAGAACAATTTGATATTATGTTCAGAAACAGTTATGGGTTTCAGTAAGGTAGAACTTTTTGATACCCCTATTGTATGTGTGTATATATACTGTAGGTTTTTAAAAATGAGCCTAAATTGCTTCTACCAAACCTTAAAACCTAAGAAAGGAATTCGCTAAAGCATCCTAATTAAAATAGAATGTCTTTTCTCTGAATTCCTCAATTTTCAAAAATAAAGACGTTGCAGTTTTTAGATAATTTGGAGTTTAATGCCCGTTTATTCAAAATGAATTTTCACAAGCGGCAATTCTTTATGGTAAAAACCTCGGTGAATATGGGATACTTCCCAAAATTTATAATTAGCAAAATATATCTCTAAAATTACGTTATCAAGTGAGGGTCTGTGAGGGTTTTCCTAAAATTTTAGGAGATGTTATTAAATGATTTGTGACGTTCAGCCGCTTTATTGAACGCATGCGACGTTATTTAGATTTCCGCAAACGCAGCCTTAATCCAAGTCCTCACACTGTTAAGGCGGAGAAAAGACGGAAGTCAGGCTCCAGCTCTCGGCCTGAATGTTACGCAGAGTTTAAAATTACCCCGGTAGCCGATTCAGTGTAATTTACCAATAGGTAATTACTTTCGCTTTCTGCGATACGTTTCACGGTACATCGGAAAAAAGGGAATATTCGGTTTTCCAAAATCCCGGAAATATCGCTTAAAGTAGCGATTTGGTAAATTTTATCGTATTACGCAATATTGACAAATCTGCCAAAAGCAAGTGGTTTCGAGAGAAGCAACTGTAAAAACTCCACCACTACACAGCCAAGGACCGATTCAAGCTTTACACCCCCCCCCCC
>JABXWE010009938.1:0-30301 GCA_014611495.1 Limonius californicus
ATACCACTTTTCTTCCTCTGAAGATCAGTATGGAGATTTAGTTTAAATAGCTAAATCAGTCAGGAGCTTTGATTTGAATAATTGTAAGACGATGTTTTCACTTATTCTCTTTATGTAGATTAATATGGAGTTTTAAGTTTAAGAAGGTATAAGATAATTTTTTCGATATTTTATTTTTTTATCTTTGTGTTGATATTTCCACTTTCTCTTTTCGGGGAGATCAATTTAGAGCTTTTATTTAAATAGTTGTAGAAAACCTGTTCGATACCTTCTAGAGGCCAATTGTTGCCTCATTTAAGTACAAAGTATTACTTAGAATGGTGGCAGGTGACAGATTGTTACCATTATAGACATTACTGTCCCTATAAAATTTCATTTTCTTATCTCAAGCCGGATTAAGTTGCTTTTATTCTTTTTTTTTCTGTTGCAACTTTAATAAACTATAACTATTTCATTATTTTATTAGGGTAACTGAAAGTATAGCTTCTTAAATAATTAAATAGATACTACAAAACAGTAAATTTTTAATTCCAACAGATTAGAAATTTACTATTAAGGTAATAAATTAATGAACTTATATTAAAATCATTAATTCTGTTAATGGTAATCCGTAATGGCTTGCTTAAAATTCTGCTCTATTTCTTTCAAATTATTTGCTTTGAATGATAAATATCAAACGTATGTTGCTTTTTAGTTCATTAATTACAGTAGAGGATACTTGTACACAGGAATGTTTCTTTTCATTGAATTTTATGTTTGCATTCATCTGAACGATGAGATTTCTAAAGGTACACTGATGTGCATCATGGCTTCACAGAACTTTAAAGGCTAACGAATTCATTTATCGTAGAGTTGACAGTTGTAGTAGATTTATAAACACTTGTGTTCGGCAGTGGTTTTTGCCTACTGTGCATATTACTTAAATGTATGCTCAACAAATAAATATTTGCAAAAATATTTGTAGCTCATAACAACATTTGTTAAGAATGGCTTTAGAAGAAGGAATGGTTGCAAGAGGAAACTACACGCTAATATACAGTGGGGTGGATAAACAACAACGTGCTCATGCAGGCGTGGGAATGCTCATAAACAATATAACGGAAGTACAATATATTAGTAAACGGCTCCTGCTAATTACAATGATTATAGAAAAAGCAAAAACGCATACGATAGCCGTGTATGCACCTGACACAGGACGAGGAAGAGAACAAAGAGAAACATTTTATGACGAACTCCAACTGGCACTCAACGCCATAACAAGGACATGTAGGAAATGGAAGGAAGGAAATGTAATAATACTAGATGTCAAAGGACGTGTCGGAAATGCTGTTGTAAATGGCATCACGCAAAGATTTCATGAAGAGACGACTAGTGAATGTGGCGAAGATCTTATAGAGTTCTGTGCTGTAAACGAACTTCGAATAAGTAATACATTATGAACATCCCATACAACACAAGATCACATGGTCTAATAGCAGAGGACAGCAGTATATCATAGACTATGTATTAACTAATAAAACCATTCACCCGAAGCAAATATTAGACGTTAGACGGTTGCAAGTGTTGGATCCGATCATGGATTAGTATTCTGCAAGCTCTAATGGAACTTAGAACCTATAAAGTGACAACCATTTTACATAGAAAAATGCAACGTAAAAAGTCTAACGAACTATAGCACCCGAATGCGATATCAAACAAGACTACAGCAAAAATTAGAAGAGAGAGATATAAACCCCAACTACAATGTAGACCAAGTATGGAGTAAAATAAAAGCAAATATAATAGAGGCCAATACAGAAGCAATAGGAAAAACAAAAGTAAACAGGAATAGATAAAAAACAGTGACACCATGGTTTGACGAAGAAATCAGAGAACTAGCAGCATAGAAAAAGGAAGCATACTTAAAGTGTAAAACAACAAGAACACAAGACGAAAGATCAGCATACGTACGAATAGGAAATGAGACAAACCAAAGAATAAAACGAATGAATCAAAACTACTGGGAACGAAATTTTAAACAAATAGAACACGGCCTGTACGGCGCACAGCAGCAGATACGGAGGATGAAACAGTTACTATTAATAACATACAATAAAGCAAATGGTGGAAACATTTTCGCAACGTATACGATAATCAGGGAGACCAAGTAATGCAAGAAGAAGAGAAGAAGAAGAAGAAGATGCGAATAACAACGACAATAATGAACAGGTACATATACATATACAAGAAATTGAATAAGCCATTAATAACATGAAAAATAGGAAATCCCCAGGTCCCGATTAAATTAGCAATGAGCTGCATAAATATGATATACTAACTGAATGGTTACGCAAACTGTTTAACAAAATAATAGAAGAAAAGTGCATACCAAAGCAATGGAAAGGAAGCTATACAGTGCCGATATACAAAAAGGGAAACACCCGATAACTATCGTAGAATAACCCTATTTAACTTCATATTCAAACTCTTTGTTGTAGTGTTACATGAAAAATTACAACTAGCAATACATATCGCGGAAGAAAAACAGGGATTCCGGAAAAACAGGAGCACAATAGACGCTATATTCACACTACATGAACTAGTCGAAAATGGGATTGAGTTCAATAAAATTCTATATCTGTGCTATGTTGATTTAAAAGGAGCGTTTGACAGAGTAAGGAAAGACGATGTACTGAACATACTACATAAGCATAACATTCCGAAAACAATAGTAAAAATAGGTTATGATCTTAACACAAAAGGAAAACCCCGCATAGTAACTTCTACAGGTTACACATAATCAATATCAATAATCAAAGGGATACGGCAGGGGGACTCCTTCAGCCCCTTTCTATTTAATCTAATTACGAACCAGTTAATAGACCAACCAAAGAAGAAGTAGAAGGTTTTAGAAGGTTTAGGCGGAATGGTGACGAAGTTCATGGAAGTGTCTCCTGGAATATTACGACTAAACGACAGTGGAGCGTAAAATTCCGAGCGGGGCAGTCTACCGATGACAGCGTCGTTGGTAACTAGGTGCTAGTTTCGCATATTTGGCGTCGTAACTGATTATGGTGTATATCCCATGAAGTGTTATCTGTGATTACCCGAATGGTTGCGTATTATATGTGGTTTACAAGCGTTGGGGCCTATTATCGTTATTATACAAGATAATAGTAGTTGAAAACATTAGTGTAGTGAATATAACTAGCTACATGAGTAGGTAATGTATGTGGCATGTTTAATCATTATTCATCTGACAATCATTCGGGAGGTAGTCAGCTGACAGAAATGGTCTCGTAAAGGCGCCTATATCGAATTATTATTATTATTATAGCGAATGTTACATTAATGTCAGGATGGCATTGGCTGACTTTTAAGTGGGGGATTGACCAACTAAGATTTAACTCTCCCCATCGCATGTGAGGGATGTCCCTACCGCGATTCTTGTGAATAACAGGGTGTGTAACTGGACATAGTCCAGTTGCCTGGTTCCTTCTGGAGGATTGGTGCACAAGAAGATATGCATAATTGTGGTAACTAATCTATGATTACGATTGGCTGCTGCCACATCAGCTAGACGGTAGATGATCTTCCGTATCCTGTTCGAATCCTAATTCAGGCGTAGGATACTGGAGGAGCCCAGGTAAGTACAACTGCCCAATATTTAGTGACAGATCAGTAAGTCTGTATTTTATTATCTGTTGCATGTCATTTGCCTGTCGCCACCAGTGAGTTCTGATCGCACCCGCTGTTTATTTACCCACGAAGTTTATAAATCTAATGCAGAAGCGCTACAACCGTATTTAGATTTAAAATTCAGTAATTTTATTTGCCCCCCGTAACGTCGACCCTAACAGTTACTTAATAAGTTAACTGATCTAAATCAGTTTCCGAAGTTGCAGTACATCTTGATACTGCGGCTGTGGTAGAATGTTTTTCATAATGTGTGCTAGACTTCTTTTATTCTGAACAGTGTAAACAGAGGTACCTTTGTTTTAATTCTGCTATATTGTTTACTTATATATTTATAAACATATCTCTTCCGATATCCAAGATCTTATTGATATCCCATGGTACATTTATAGACAGTCATTTACTGTGGCAGGGTGGGCTAGCGAAGTGTTTTCCTCCAAGAAGTGGTTGACGTAACCCAACATACATATAGGATACATAGCAACCAAAATCATTTTTTCCATAATTTATGACGTACGACAATACAAGTTGAGCTGTCACTTCATACTTTTCAATTAAGAGGCTTTAAACCAGAAAGAAAACAGATGTGTTGCTTATTTTTAGTAAATGCCGTGAAATGTGGCTGCAGCCCGCAATTTATATATTGGGCGATATCGAATTAGAATACCACCGCCTGAAAAATACTTGAAACTTCCAAAAAAACGAAAACAATTTGTCCATTCCAGAAACGACTTAGAACGATGACAAACACAGAAATTGAAGTAGCAATGTTAGAGCGAGTGAACGAGAATCCCCATGAAAATAGTTGACATAAACACAGCTTTATATTTTCCAATTTTTTTATTCGCATTATTTAGAAGAACGTACATATTAATCCGCTTCATAGCTTTAGTAGTTGCAACAATAGGCATTCACCCTTTATTCGTGTTACAAAAAACGCATTCAAACAAAACAAATTCATAGAGCCCCAGGAAATATAAAGATATAAATAACAATCATTTCTAAAGGTGGACGCGAGAACGTGTTACGAATGTTGTATTAAAATTTAAAATTCGTGATATTACAGCTACGATGTTAATTTACTTACTGTACGAACAGTACTTTATGCGGATTGCGTTATAAATACAATTTAAAATTTAGAAACCTGCATGCTGCTCTAACAAATTTATTGGTACTGGTAAGCTCTTTTACGAAATTGTTGTTTACAAATCAAAACTTATTCCATAAACAATGATAATAAGGTTAACATACGCGAAAAAGAATAAGTATGAATTGATGTACAATAGCCTTTATAAATTGTTTATGAAATTTGCTAGAGTAATACATGAACATGATAAATATTATCATGTAAATGTAACTTAAAAAGAAATGCATTCACAAATGAGAATTACTTACACAGCGCGGTCGTAAAATGTCGTAAAACTTTTGAACGACTTGATATTTCTTCACAAAATTTTGTGTGCTGTAATAGGAAGCCAAATACTACTGTTTAGCCCATATTAAAATTTTATAACTTTTAAAATGGCGGCTAGGCGCCATCTTGAACTATTTTTTTAAATGGCAATGGGGGTCGAGTGACACCTCGTTTGAAAGATATTTTAATTCTGCGTCTGATCCTAAAGTTTCATAAAAAAATATTCATCCAGAAAAAAATAACAGATGATTGAAAATAACCAGTTTATGGAAAAAAACTAAGAATTAAAGCAAAAAAGGTATGCTTTCGAAATGTTCACCATTGAAGAATGAAGAAGAAGAAGAAGATTCTAAAATACAACATAACTTATTTTACACAACAAAAACTGAATAGTAATATTATTTTAAGAAATGTTGAAAGTGTGCTCCTTAAACTCTTGGCAATAGGAAAACCTATTTAATATCTCTAGCCGTACTATCTGGAAAGTTTCAAGCGTTTGATTAACTGTCAAACGTCACTGACTGTAAAACATTATTTATTTGACGAAAAAGAAGATACAACGCGAATTTTTGTAAACAAGGGTACAGCTCTTATAATAAAATAAAGTTTTTAATTTAATAGAATTGTATCTATTTGTCAATTAATAAATAATTTAAAGCTAAATGCATTACAGTAAATGATGAAAGTGAGGTTACGTGTCTCAAAGAAACGTCAAAGTGTGCAAACTAAGAAAACTATCGACGGATTCAAAAGAGAGAGAAAATCACGGCCTGCATGGTCAAAGTTTATTTACCACTTTCTAGGCGTTAGGCGATTATAATAAATGAAATGATGATGTAGTTTTAAAAGATTTCACGGCGGAATTATAACAGACATAGTCCTCCAACGCCTGAATATTATTTGTTGTCTCGGTTGTTGTATTGCTCTATTGTAGTGAATGAGAGAGAGTCAAATGCAAAGTCAGACTTTGCAGGCTACTATTAGGGAAATTGGGCGTCCGCTTGCAGTGACCTCGTGATTACGGGTGTTTACTGACATGTATTAAGAAATTATTTGATAGTAAAGATTTGATGTTATAGATTCACATTTCGAGAGAAAAACTTTTGACTATGAAACCACAATCATATATCTACTACAAAATCAATAAACTAAGTAATACTGATCACAGGGGCATTAACAATTATAGGTTTGTTGTTATTGCCAACAGTACAATTGACTCTAGAAAAAGGACGCAAAACGCGAAGCACACGGCGTAATAACATTCGCCATTACAAATTTTATATGAAGTTGAACGGGTTGCTTATACTGAATAGTTAGGAGAATAGGAGATAGAATACTGTATTTATACAATATTCTTGCTACGATATGCAACCCAAACAAGTTACTAAATAGATGCTGGTATTGACAGCAAAATATACTGCGTGCCTAACTCCACCTTATAAGGTACTGCCATATTTAAGCTAATAAATTGTTGTACCTACTATTTTAGGATATTTCAAATGTTTAAACTTAGATATTATTAAATGAAACTGGTTTTCCTTCAGCTTTAATTTATTTAAAAGTTCAGTTAAACAAAGTATTAAACTTACCAAGCTGGTATCTTTGATTCAAGGAACCTCGGTGGGGCAGTGTTGACAAGCGCTGTCAGTCGAGGTCACAGTAAAGTGCGGTTCAATCGGCCGCGTAGTCAAACCCCGGCTGAAGCGACCATATTTCACTTAGTCAACTGTTGGTGCATGTTGCACTGAAGTAATGCAAAAGCGGTTTCGGGGTGGCGGGGCGGATAGGTGGATGTCCAAAAAAAGGTACCCTTGATTCATAATACCGCTAATAAAAATTTAGATATCGCAGTACATTAAGTGAATTACCCCGTATAATCTGACCTACTCCCTATAAGACACACACGGGGCTTGCATTGGAACTTTGTTGGTAAGGCTATTTACGTAAGACAAATAGTTTTCTTTGTGTATTTAAATATTTAATACTCGTAAGGGGCTATTAAAGTGAAAAATTAGCGTTTCCTGTTGTCACTGTAGCTACGTTAATAGATGACCTTTCCACTTGCGGTTTTCAATAACTACTAGACAACATATTCAAGAATGTATAAAATAAAGCAAAACAATAATCAAACAATTATAAAAACATGGATAAAAGATTGATGAAAGTAGTCCAAAAATACAGTAAAATCAATCTACGTTTACGACATATGTGGAATTCATTTTGTTAATGTTTTAAGAAGATAATGCATACAACCCTAATTTCAAAATGTATCTGCTTTTCTCACAAACAGAACAATGCCAAGACTCTGTACAAATTTATTTATATACTTACGTATATTATACGTATCGTCTTTCACATTGGCTGAAGTTTCTTTGCCAGCGTTCAGTAGACAGCCATAAGTCTCATGGCGGCCGGAGAAACGAATATAATTGTTTGTCGACGTAAAATGTAATTTTTGGTAGCCAGGTCGCTTTAAGATCCCCTTGAGAATAAGCAAAACGCGGTAGATGATAAATATTTTAATATAATATTATAAGACCTCTAACATAAGGCAATTTCCCCTTTTTGTTAAAAAAAAAATAAATATGATTGTAAAATGGGTCTGGTACAACTGGGCGCCGCCGACTGGGCGCCGCCGACTTGGCGCCGCTGACTGGGCGCCGCGCCGGCCGACTCGGCGCCAAGCCAACTAGGCGCCAAGCCAACTGAGCGCACGTCAACTCGGCGCCAAGCCAACTCGGCGCCAGCCCAAAAATAATATTTAAATTAAAAAGGGAATAAAGCCACACCCTAAGAAAATACAAATGCTGAAAGTTGCTGTTTTGCAAAACACTTAACTTTTTTTCACTTTATTCTATAAATCAGACTCCTTTTTCTATTATTTTGCTTAAGTGCTATATTTCTTTTTCTCTACCTCTTTTTATGTAATAATTAACACTGTGTGATTTTGACAAACTTTATTTATTAAATTAACAAATTTATATTTACGTTCTTAACTTAAAGTTAATTGTGAGAATAGGGTGGCCAACTGTCCGAATAAAATTTTGTAACCTGACCTAACCTAACCTAACCTAACCTAACCTAACCTAACCTTTTTTTTTGGCACTCATTTATACTACCGGCCCCCCCCCTGAACCACTTTCGCATTATTACAGGGGGTGCGGGCGTCCCTTACATACTAAACATTCATGCAACATGCACCCTAAACTATACTAGGCAAATGCAGTCGCCCAAGTCGGGATTCGATCGCCCCAACGGAGCGACCGCATTTGCTGTGACCTCGAATATAACTTGGCGCCGAGTTGGGCTGACGCCCAGTTGGGCTGACCCCCAGTTGGTGGCGCCCAGTTGGCTTGGCGCCCAGTTGGCTTGGCGCCAAGTTGGCAGGCGCCCAGTCGGCGGCGCCCAGTTGGCGGCGCTCAGTTGGCGGCGCCCAGTTGTCCCTTGCCGTTGTAAAATCATATATAGTATTGACATAAAATTCAATTATGTTCTTCTTAAGTAAATCACGTTTAAATAAAGCTTCTTCTTGTTTCTCTCTGTAAAATAATTGCTATTCTTTATATAGTAAAAAGCAATCCTATATTTTAATGGAAAATAATGCAAGCATTTAAATTAAAAAAACATATTGATGAATCCTTTAAACATTATTAATATAGTCTTGGTGCAATGCAATGTGTTAAAAGTTTGAAAGATCCTAGGGTGCTTATGTAATCGTTACAAAGTGAAAAAATTTGAATTAACAGACCCTGAAGCGATTAACAAAGGGTTGGCACCCAACAAATGACCGCAAATAGTCACTAAACTTAGAATCGTTTCAATTATCCTAGCAAATGAAGGTCCGTGATGGTACGCTACCGTTTGCTGCTTGCAAATAAAAATAACTAAAACTTAACCAAATCTAAAGGTTCTATATCTGTCATCTTCAGCACGTGTTGTACATTTATAAAACCAACTAATGCACATTCTTAGTGCACTATAAAAATCGTATTAGTAAGATAACTTCTCCTTATCAGGCTGGATCTGAAAAGTTGCCTTGTACATACTAAAATAGGAAATTTGTTGTAATTTAGATAGTACGAGGGTTGGCATTTATATTTCGGGATTGGGCAACCTTACTGCTGCAATCTGGCAACTGACGTCTCTATCGTAAAGTTTGAGATTTTTGACGGTACACGTACTCAGAACGTTTTGACGTACGAGCGCTATTTGTGTTGTTTACAGTAACTTGAAAAATTCATATCGGCCAAAAAATTGAATTAAATCGTGAACATTTTCGTGCGATTACTTTTTAGAACTTTCGACGTGGATTAACTCAACAACAGTGCATCGAAGATTTTAATTCGATTTTTGGCGATGAAGCACCATCAAGGACCAGTGTTTATCGATGGTTTACCGAATTCAATCGTGGCCGTAGTTCGCTCAACAACGAATTTCGTGAAGGTCTTCTAAAATCGGTTGTTGTTCCGAAAAACATTGATGCGGTGCGTGAACTGATACTGCAAGATAGTCATGTGACTTATCGTGAGATTGAGGTATCCTTGGACATTAGTGGGACCAGCATACATTCAATATTGCATGAACATTTGGCCGTAAAAAAGATTTGTTTGCGTTGGATCCCACATAATTTGACAATCGCTCAAAAACCAGCTCGTGTCAATTGGTCGCAAGAAATGCTCTAAAAATTCAATGGCGGTGCTTCAATACATGTATATGACATCGTGACAGGTGACGAATCGGAGATCTACACGTATGAACCCGAAAATAAACAGCAGTCGACTGTACGGGTCTTCTAAGGCCAGCCAAACCCAACAAAAATCGTTCGTGCTCGAAGCACTTCGAAGCAAATGGTAACCTGTTTTTTCGGAAAAACTAGACATGTCTCAACCGTACCATTGGTGCAACGTAGAACGGTCAATTCTGAATGGTACTGTTGTGCGGGTCGGGTCGTCTGGGGTTGTTATGTTTCCGTTGTTATGTATTTTATGTCAATAGTTACCATTTATTTTTATCAAAAGAAAAACATTAAAAATTGATCTCTCCAATTGTATCTTATTTATACGTTATTAGGTGTTAGGACCATCTGATAAGTCCTAGCACCATAGTACACAACCATTTGTTTGCCACAAGTCTTCGGAGAAATAAGGAAAAACAATCGCCGAATACGGATCATTCTCCACCGCGACAACATCGGCTCGAACAAGTGACTTTTTGAGCACCCAAAACGTCGATTTGATGATTCATCCGCCGTATAGTCCTGATTTGGAATACAATGACTTCTTTTTTTTTCCGAACATCAAAAATAAATTGCGAGGTCAACGTTTTTCGACACCTGAAGAAGCGGTTGATGCGTTCAAAATGCATGTTTTGGAGATACCTCAATCGCAGTGGAAAAAGTGCTTCGAAAATTGGTTCACACGCATGCAAAAGTGTATTGATCCTCATGGAGAATATTTTGAAAAACTTTAAAGCCATTTTCGATGATAAAAATTTGTTTTTGTTTTCTAATCCCGAAATATAAAAGGCAACCCTCGTATATGTAATATTCATCTGGTTTTACGGCGTTTGAAGTTGAACGTTTGGTACATTCAACTCATTACTTTAATACGTAAGCAACTCATCTTACGCCACCTTTTGGTTATTTCGACAGTTATTTGTTTTGGTGTGCAGTCATTGGCAGGCACTGGTTACAAACAATGCGTTTTGGAGGCACTTTTCCAAGAAATATTCTCCAGGGTTGACCCCAAGGTGTTTAACATGGTAATAGAGGTACATCATTGAGCTGATAACTCATACGCAGTCGACAACAGTTTGTTGTTGTTGTTTGATTGAGCTACATACAGGACGCGCTTCTCCAAGCATCTCTTTGCACACAGGCAGTGTTTGGCATATTGTACACCCTAACTATGAATTTTGCCTATCTGGGGTAATTCCAACCCCAATAGTGATTCTTCTTCTAGCACGGTTCCTACGGTTTTACTTCTTATGCGAAAGAAGGAGGATGTAAAATATTTTGAGGCATTAAAAAGAACACAGTTTTTTCGCCAGATGGAAAACAGAGAAATTAACGGTCTACGACTAGATAGTAAGATTGAACTAAGTGTACCATTTAGTAATATTAAAAAAAGAATTATTTGATGTCAATGCACGGTTGTATTCTAACAAGTGTTTAGCGCAGTCAGATTTTTCTGGGTGTTGATATGTAGATAAGCGTATATATTCTTTCTATTAAAATTGTCTGGTCTATGTATGCAGAATTACATTATGAACAACTTAATTTATAAACACCTGATCTTAACAAATCGTTAGTCTTATCTAGTGCATTGAATCAGCTGTTGAAAGTGCTTTTCGTTTTTTTAATAATAACCTTAAATGTCTTGTTCTGATTATAATTTTAGTAATCTTCTCTGATATTTTTTCCAAAATAATATAATTGAAATATATTTAACATTTTCAGAGTAGTCTTTTGGTTACGCCTTTGAATTGGTAATTTATAATCTTTCATTTTTATTATTACCTCAATTAATCTAGTGGTGTGGCAATTTAATAATCGAAATATCTTTGGTGTCTTTATTGATATCTAGAGGAATTTTTAGAGCTCTATGTATCAAGGTTGTTAATTTGTGTGTATTATGGTAACATGTGGTATTGCTATATCTGTTTTGTGTAAGTTTCCTACGAATGGGATATTCCAGTTTGCTTTTAGAATTCGTTTTCATGTTTAAGTCTAAGTAATCGAAACATCTACTATGTTCTGTTTCTATTGTACAGTTTATGTTTGGTTGTAAAATATTAATAAACGTTAAGAAATCACCAGGGCAATTCCGGAAGAGATGATTCAATGGATTAGATGCCTTTTTTTGATTTATCGACGATCGCGGTAATGCCGATGAGTTTGCGTTTGTGGAACAGAAGTGCATGTGGCGTTGTACACTCTACAGTGTTTTGGTAGTTTGCTGCGATAAAACAGACAATTTATCAAGGTTTTTTATTTCGACGGCTTTCAAAAATTTCCGCAATGTATTACTGGTTGTAGCTGGTATTCGGTTCGTTTTGGCTTTTTTTTTAATTATCGGCGACTTGATAACATATTTTAGTTTTTGTGAATGTAGTTGGAGATTACTTAAAAGTTACCATTTAGGATTAAAAAGGCGGGTCATTTCTCCCTGATACTTCGAGTTAGTTGACTTGAGTTCAACCTGGGAGAGATGGCTCATGTTTAATGACGTGAATACAGAGTATATTTTTGATTTTTAGCTATGCCTACAGACTATAAAAGGAAAGACAACTGCGGACCAGGTTTATGGACAGAAGAACATCTGCAATGTGCAGTAAATCCAATGCAACGCGGAGAAATGGGGGTTAATGTCGCTGCTAGACATTTCGGTGTACCACAGCCTACGTTAAGAAGAAGAAAGGTTATTTAAAAAAATATTCACCGGGCCCATCTAGCATTCTTGGAGTACAAAATGATATGAAAATTAAAAACCACTAAAACCATACTAAAGTTGGAGAGAAAAAAAGAAGATAGTGAGCAAAGGAAGGAAAAATGTTGGTCTTAAGAAGAGAAAACAGACATGCGTTTTTTTCTTTACATCTAAAGATACCGATGCAGAAATTTAATGTAATCATGCTAGTGAAGATAGTGTAGATGTAGAAGAAGATGAAACAATGTGCCCAGCATGGGAAGACAAGTATCACACTATACCTTAAAAGGTAGTCTGGCTTCAATGTGTTCGTTGTTCTCGCTGATTTCATGAAAATCGCTCGAAGTACCTTAACTTGTGTGATAGATGTGGCAAAATCTTGACCAAAATCGGAATTAGTAAGGAAATCATATTACCATAGTATGTGAGTCATTTCACCCATACATATTGGGCCATCTCTCCCGGAACTACCCTATATTACTTTAAAGTGGTGATATGGAACATTCTATTGGTAAGCCTTTGTTAATTTTTAATAATTTTCAGCATTTTACGTCTATATTATAAACGCCTCGCACCTAAAAGATAAAGCAAATAAATTACTCCTAATACACAAATTCAAATTTCTGCTTTTGTGTAGAATGCCTTACTATAAAATTTCATTATCTGCCGTTTCCATATCAAATAGTGCTGTTATAAATAAAGTTTTAGAAATATTTCATGTTATTAAATACCTACTTTGTTAGCAGTGAGGCATTTTTATAAATACAGCTATCTTTTTTTTTAAGTGCTGGTATACCCTTGTCCATTAAAGTCATATATTCAGTAGTTTTAATTAAATTCGTGGCGCTGCAGCAGCAGCTGACTCAACGGGGTTTCGATTTTTATAATACAACCCATTTTATTCCGTGATAAAACTTTCAGACAAACGTTAGTGTCAGTCCTCGATTTGAACAGAAAATGGAAGTTTAAAAGCGTTGCGACTAGTAGATTAAAATGTATAAAACAGGAAGTGTATTTTCAAGCTGAGTGATGTGTTTTGTAAAAATATAGTGTTTAAGGTACAGTCGTGTAAAGCTGCAACAAAATTGATGATCATTTCATCATAATTTTATCTGTTTTGTACAAAATTCATATAAAACGTTCTTCAGAATAAATACATATGAGAAATCTGTTTAAGTCTACTCAGCATGACATCAGCCTATTACTTTTTTAAATTTTACTGAGGCAGTTCAGCAAGCCTTTGCTATGCACAATTGTGTTAATGCATTCGCTTTGTAAACCTATTACTGGAAC
Organism: Limonius californicus; assembly: GCA_014611495.1. Taxonomy (NCBI): domain Eukaryota; kingdom Metazoa; phylum Arthropoda; class Insecta; order Coleoptera; family Elateridae; genus Limonius; species Limonius californicus. The sequence continues at coordinate 13,810 of JABXWE010009938.1, forward strand.
ATTAAGTGAATTTGGTTTGCTAGAAAACGTACATGTACAAACATTTTACAGAATTACTCATGAAAACCCACGTTTCTCAAACATTCATCTAAATTATATTTTATTATTTCTTAATTGCATCATCATAATTAACATTAGCACTGAGTAATACAGGGAAGAAATGTTTACTTATACATATTAGAAAAATAATATAACAATAAGTTTGAAAATAGCAGCAGATTGCATAAAATAAACTGCAGTCTACTTCACTTACGAAGAGCTCGGATACAACGAGATTCTGGATAGAAAAAGAAACGTTTGAAGCTACATTATTTACTGTATCGTAATTCCTGATTAAATCAATCGCCCTATCCACTTTGGGTGTCTCAGAAAATATTTATTCCCAAGCAAACCTTACTTTAAATAAGATACATACGTTTGGAATTCTCCAAAGCAGAGATATTTCCGTGCATCATGCCGAGCCACAAAAGGTTTTACTAGTGCACTATTAATAGTCTTATTGCTATTTAATTCTATAAAATACATTTAATTAGAATTAAGATTTAACGTGCAACTAGACAATCGACGACTTATAAAAAGAGCTAAACTTCTGAACATTTGATTATAGTTAACATTATTCTTCTCTTCTTCTTAGGGTGCTTTGTCTCTTACGAGACGTAGCAATCCTCTCTCCTATGCCTGTGTTGCGCGTTTAGAGTGCCACAGACATAGAGGACCTACAGCTTAACGTGGGCTCCGAACCACGGGAAGTGTAAACACTTCTACTCCAGAGAAGATTTACTAGGCAGAATACCTCGCTGGTTTGCCATTGCCTTGCGAGGGAGAACGGCCGTTAAAAATTCGATGTTCCAGTGTCGGGAATTGGACCCAGGACCTTCAGCGTAGAAGTCTAACGCGCTAACCTCTAGCCTACGGCCGCCTCAGTTAGTTAACATTATAAAGAAGTTTTAATAGTATGTATACTGTCAACACTATGATTAATTTTCGGCTTGGACCGCGTTGTCGTCACCGCAACCAAAGAAACCCTAGGCAATGGTTTCCGATCAGCTAAAGATCATACTATTAGCTTAAAATTAGCCGGTGACTACAACATCTCCGGCTCCTGTGGTGTAAACTGTATTGGGAAAACTGGGCGTTGAGTTGAAAATCCGAGAGGATATAGATGATAGCAAACATAAGCGCATCACAAAATCGGCGGTAGCGGAACATACCTGCAAATGCTCGAGTGCTTGCTAAATTCCGCATTACTTTCCAAGAATGATACGAGAAGCAATTGAGATAGAGAGACAACCCAATAACATCAACAGATAGGATGGGTTCAGGCTCAGCAAAGCTTGAACGCCGCGCCGCTAGTTCATCCTCTAAAGTTTCGGAAACAATACCAATCCCACGGTCATGCCCTGTCGCACCTGGTCCCGCCTGACAACGACGGCCAACCAGAGAACTCGGACGTTCTGCTCGATTGGTTCAAAAGGGTTTAAATATCTCCGCATCCCGGATTTCAATTCAGTACTGCGAGGACTCTGAAGATGCAAGCTGCAATGTCTTGTGAAACGTTAGTTTGTTTAGGTTCACAAACAGTAATCAGTAATTCTGCCTTTGCCGAGTGTGGCCTCCAATCGACGACACGGTCCAGCCCGAAAATTAATCATAGTGTTGACAGTTCGATAAACGGCGAAAGCCTCAAACAATATATAATATGTATACTTTTCATACCGAAGAACGGCAAAGCAAGCCAGAAGACAAAATAATAGAATAAATGGGAGAAGAATTTAACAATAAAGAAATCAGAAATCTCTACGAGGAGGCAAGCTAAGTCAATGCAGGATGTAAATCCCAAGCGACCCTTTGCAAAGACGACGAGAGAAACTTGGCAGGGGACCCAACAGAGATGCTGAGAAGATGGAAGCAGTACTTTGAAGATCTATTAAACGTACAGCAAAACGAAATAGTACAACTGGTGGAAAGAGTAGGAGAGTACCAGTGAGGTATTAATATAGAAAAGTCGGAAATGGAGGAGGTACGGAAAATAATACGAAAACTGAAAAACAAGATCCCCGGAATCTTGTTTTTCAGTTTTCGTGTGATGGAATTCATGCGGAGCAGCTCAAAATATAGGGGAAAATGAAAGGATGCCGCAGGAGTGGACAATCGTCATAATATGTTCCACACATACATAAGATACAGTGCGATTGAGCGGCAAGGACCTAAATGGCCCGTAGCGCGCTCTCTATCTCTCTCTCTCTCTTTATATATATATATATATATATATTGCCATGATATTTATGTTAAATTAATCTAATTATTATTAAATATATGTTAAATGTCTTTATAATTCCTTAAACTAAACAAAGAATGCCATCGGAAGGTCTTGTAGATATGTAAAAAGGATATTTATTATGTTAATTTCCATATGTTCACCTGAAATGTAGTTTAGGTAGATTATTTATGTCCTAATTAATAATAATTAATGAAATATTATAGTTAAAAAAGTCTTTATAAACCTGTTTATGATAAAAAGTGTTTCCGATACTTTTTACGATGCTTCAATTTAGGAATTCTATTACGCCATGTATGATTTGGTAGTGTTTGACTATTTGTAATCCTGTGGGGTGATTTGTTACTCGTTGTGGTTGATGATGTAGATCTCTTTGAACTGTAACGGAGCCCTATAATTCAATAATAGTAATTAATTTATGTAAATAATTTAAATGTATATAATTTTACTACAACATGTTTTGTATAAGCCAAATTAGTTGAAGACTGTACCTAGGAAGGTTTTTGTTAGGTTTGTTTGATAATTTGTGTTATTTGTGTGGATATATTTGTGTTTGATTAAATTTTGAATTTTTAGGTTATGAGGTAGTATTTAGTTATTTACTTCGAATAGATTGGATTTATAGGATGTTTATGTGTTGCTTAACTTGTGTTGTAATCGTAGAATTGTGTTATATGTGTTTTTATTAGGTATATCAATAATTTTAGTTTAATTAACAATATTTTGAAAAATGTAAAATTTGTGTAATTTTGAATATTGGCTTGTGGGATGTCTATTTATAGATATTAATTCAGGGATTCTGATTCTGGAATTAGTTTTTTGATAGGTTTAGGCATAAGCTTTCTATCCATAATTTTAAATTTATTTATTAACGCTTCACTAGTTTTTGTTTTGAAAATTCCGTTCTTCATTTTATTATGTTACCTGGATACGATTCGATTTTGTCAGAATTTCAGAGGTATCTGGCAGAAAATAATTGCTTCAGTACCTATATGGCCATCGAACTGGGTGCACGCTTTTTTCTTATTAGTGCTTAAATTTTATTGTAATGTAACTTTGAATATCAAAAATGAGGTTAAGTTTGTTTGTTTATGAAATGTCAAAGTGAATTATATTACTACAACTATAATTGTGGGTTAATAATTACAAATGTGTGTGTGTAATAATAATAAATAAGTTACCATATTTAAATTGATTCAAGTGTGTTTTCTTTGGAAAATTTAACTGAAAAGAAATGAGGATAAAAATAAAATTTCTTTTATTCATTCATTTAATATAATAATAATAACGTATAAAAAAGAACTTACCGTAATTAAATTGGAACATTTGAGTGTAATTAATACAGTGCTCCTGAGATTTATTCCACTAAACTTTAAATTTGCGTACTGGAAGCTGACATTGCGAAGTTCAACGAATCCGGCTAATACAATGGAACTCTTCAACGTAGGAAATAAGAATGTACAGATCAGCAGTTTTCGGAGAATTGGTGCCTAAATTGCCGCAAACGGGACTGGATTTTCAAGATAAGTTCAAAAGTTATTTATGTACTGATGATATTATATGTTATATTTGATTCATATAAACCTATCTAAATTAGGGAAGCCACGTATTCACCTTATCCTGAGAAATTGGAGTCAATTTAGATGCCATTGTATGTCAATTTAGATTTATTAATTTTGAAAGAATTCAAAATTTGGCGCCCAACGAAGTTATATAATTATAATTATTTATTTATAAGTAAAATTCATAGCAATATATATATATATATATAATATTGCTAAACTACATACAATTATGAACATGATGAGATTGAACTATAATACTAGGAACATAAGGGAACTGTTCGCCGAGATAACAAATCTGAATACATTCTTGATAATATTGTTTTGTTAAAATTTATTGTCATTCAAAATAAGTATCAATCTATGAGCTAATAGTATGTACAACTTGACGTGAGGGAAGACACCCGGTAGCGTTACCCTTTATTTATTCCTGTAAGTCTTTTTGCCATTTTCTCTTTAGTCTTCTTACGTGAGGTTCTACATTTAGTGAGTCGAGTATTGCGTTGGGATGGAATTCCAAGGTGTGGTGATGTTTTGTAGCTTTTTGTTTAATTATCTCCTGAACATACAGAATCTTGACGTCTGTGTGAAATGTCTGGTTGGACGCAAACCATGGCGCGTAGTGTAGGCTTCTTAGGGTTTTCGACTGGAATCGTTGAATTATATCTGGTTGACCTGTTTACGCATCCTTAAAGTTCACAGCCGTACGACTAGATAGAACGGATTATGGTCTCATACAGTAATATTTTGTTTTCTATTGTGAGTGTTGACTTTCTACCACTTAACCAATACATGTTTTTGAGTTTTAAATACATCTGTTTGCGTTCCTTGGTCACCGCCAGGTACTTGACATCATTCGTTTGGGGGATTGGTTTGTTGTTGAGGCTGATAGGTGAGAACGTCGACCGGTTCATTGTGAAGATGACTGGTACAGATTTATCCTCATTTACCTTAATCCTCCATTTTTCAAACATTTTTAGATTAAATTTAGATGTTTGTGTAGCCTTGTGGATGCTATCGCTGGGTCTTTATTACAGGCAAGGATTGCTGTGTCATAGACGATTGTTCCCATATTCGTTTGTTCGGTAGTTGGTAGATTATGGGTAAATAATGAAGATCCCAGAATGTTGCCTTGAGGAACACCTGCATTTATTTATTTTAGTTCAGAAGTTTTATTTGTCATACTTTGTAAATATCATTGACATGACATGATAATTTTCCAGATTTTATTAAGATGACCCCTATTGAACGCTTTCTCTAAGCCTATAAAGCACAGCACTTTGTTGTATACACTCCATCACTTTTTCAGCACACTAATTGTTGATTTCCTGTATGTGTATTTAAAAGCCCCATTTGATTTAGTTTTGATAATCAAATGAGAGCAAAACTGAAACTGTTTATACTATTATATTATTATTATACTTCATAATATGTCGATACACAATCTGAGAAACACAGAATAAGCCTCGCGTTATTGATGATCCTGACAACCTTTCTATCTGCTCCGTAGATAATGTAGTTGACAATACCTTCGGGATAGGGAAATCGAGACCTTGCGTAATATGACCGTGAAACCAAAGTATCTTCCAGAACGTTCTCAGTGTCGTATATCGAACAACCTTTGTTACAAACCTTACCTCATATTTGGCGCAACTGTTATGGAAGGTACTAAATTCTGATGTGGTCGTTATTGTGGAAAGGTTAAAGACGTCACCCTCGAAATTGGTTGGGAGGAACTCTCAAGACTGATAGCTTTTCTACGGTAAAGTGTCTGTTTAACTGCCCTTTATGTTAGTGCTTCTTAATCTTTTCTGGTGGAGATGTTTGAAAACACAGTAGTTAGGTAGCAATAACATAAAATGCGGTAGGTAATACCTGCGGTCTGCGATGTATCTTGCTCTACAGGTTTTTATAAACATGACGCCTACGAACATTTAAGAATACCCTATTGACATTGTTTTCTATTAGCATTATTCTCTTTTAATACATTTTTTGTAGGATGGTGGCATGGTTGGCCAAAAAGAACCCTTTTTATAGTATTATTTAAGAAGGGTTGATTTAGAGTAAATTAAAAGGATGTAATATAAGAGAATTTCCGGGAATAATTTGTACTTGTAGAGGATTCCATATATTATAAGGACTATATTAGTAGACAGAGAAAGTAAATATTAACCATCAATGTCTAACAAATAGTGTGTCAGGAAAATAACAGGTATGAATTATAAAAAACTTAAATCGAGCTCGGATTTCCTGAGTGGAGAAATTATAACCTTTCCTAAATTGTTTATAATATCTTACTTTGTAGTTAGGAGAGTTTTTACTATGACGGGGAATAGAAGATCCAAGTATACCACCACCGAAGGTTTTAAGCCGAATTTAAACAGGGTGTGATAGGAATCAGGGAGTTATCTTTTAGTGGTGATAAATCTATCGTTTGGAATATGTCTGTGGAACGGCTATTATAGGTTTTATAGGCCCATCGCCTTCTGTCGAGATGGTGTAGGGTAGAGCTATGCTGGTATGTGCTTTTGCACAACAGGACGCGACTCCGCTGGTTGCCGTGCTGGTGCGTAACCGTGCCTGGTGTACGGCGTGTGTGCGTCTGTACAGCTTTGTTACTCCTGTAGTGCGACCATAACAAGGAGCACTATCAATGTGATCCCCAATGGCAAATGGCGACCGAATCCCGGTACCGACCACATAGGGCACTAGAAAAATATATGGTCCCATGTACGATTCCAACGGATAAACATTTTGGACTATTAGATCCAAAGCTCTTACCACAGAGCCACCCTAACCCCTTTCAGCCTATTGATTACAAAATAAAATTTAGAATTAACTGGATATTAATGATGTTTTTGTTATGTTACTTCATTAAGAAAGAAATGGCTGAATTCTTGGAAAATAGACGCCCATATAAGTCACAAAAGTATATTTTCTCTTTAATAATGAATGATTTAGAGTTGTTGGGTGAAATGTTCTATACATCTTTAAAAGCGCAATTCTGATAGTATTTTCTGAGGAAGTGAGGGGACATAATGTTCGATTTGAAGCATCTCTAAAATGTTTTTGGACGAGTAAATAATTGCGAATATTGTTTTTAAGCAAACCGGTTAAAGTCTTCAGTGCACGACGTTCTGTAAGGAAATCAACAAAGAGTATCACCTGAGAATTCTACGAAATATTGCCAACACTTTATCAGTTGACTACACGCTTTCTGCTTTCTTTGGTTTTGGAGACGTGGTGTGGCAGCATAGCATGCTTGCACGTTTTGACTCAGGAGTAAAATAATGAACTCAGGTTTCAACAGTTGTCACAATTGAATCTAAAACTTTATATCTTCTCGCTGTTGTAAAGAAGAAGCAATTTGCAATCTTCAATCAAAAAACACGCAGTCCACTTGGCAGTCATCGTACAATGCTTTAGCGTGTGTTTATATGTCTGCAACACTTCCAATACTCATTTGTAAATTTTGAGAAATTTGGAAACTGTCACCCGACTGGCTTACTGAATAGGGGCATCAAATTTTTCGTCATTTTGACGATTACCTGAAGTTAGAGCTCGTCGTGTATGGGGCTCACCTTCTACGGAAGTTCTCCCGTTTCTAGAAGATTTCAAACATTCAAACACCCGACTTTTAGAAACACATTGATTGGTGTATTGTGCTCGCATCTTCTAAGAATTTCAGTCGCAATTACGCTACAAGCAATGGAAATTTCTGACATCGTCTGTAACCGTCAAAATAATATAGCAGAACAATTTTCATGGATGTGTTAGCACGAGTCACGGCGAAGCTTTAATTATTATAATTTTTGGAATTTTCTTCTGATTTTAATACTCCTTGTAGATGTCTTCCACCTCGGCATAGCTTATGTAATATTTGTTAGATAAATAACTGAACAAAACGTGCTGCTGAACCCATGACTTCACCTAGTACATTGATAAAATTCTTTAGTTATAGACGGTTACCGGGACCGCGGTAGAGTAGTGGCCGCGGCGCTTGGCTTCGGAGTTATTCTACCAAAGTCGCTCCGGTTCGAATCCGGAGCACTGCACGTAACCAGGGTGTTTGTGGTATTTTAGTTGTAGTTGGGTCATGCGGTTTTCAAAGAAAAGGCATGTTAGGCCCGTTGTATAGCACGAAATGTGCTGAGCTTGGATGAGCTGGGTGGGATATGTTACAGGACACTAACTGAATTATCAGGTTAACTTTTATTATTAATATTTGCTTACATATGCTCAAATACTGGAATACTAATCTTAATTTTTTTCATTTGCAGGTAAGCCATGATACATCCGTAAACATACAGCAATCGGTCATATTGTGCCTGTTTTAAGAAATGGTAAGTTGAAGTTTGTTGTAAAGCAACTAGAAATAGTGAGAGAAAAAAATGTTATGTCATTGTATGAGCGCATTAGTTGATATATCATTAACATTGCTACTTTTATGCAATTGTTTAGATTTTTATCTAATTACACACTTCCTTTCTATAATAATTATTCAAGGCAGGAAAATAGCACACCCATTAAACTGCTAAACTACAGCATGTTAGATAATCATAGAATCATTATGATGCCTATCAAGAGAAATAAATCAAGTAGATAGTATTAATCGCAATGTTTGTACACGTAATTATAATGAATTATATAATAAGACTGCTTTATGTTGTTTATAGATAAATTTAAGAATTAAATGCAAGGTGTTTGTGAGAGAGTTGAATAATATGAAATGATGTTTGGATAGGAAATAACTAAATAAATAAAGCATATAGAGATCGGTATATAACAAATGTTTTTTAATAATGTTTAAATTTGGATTATCAACCAATCGTATACTATTAGCTGGTCAGTTTACATACTATAATAGTATATTTCCAGTGATTACATTAACAGAATATGAACCCTTTAAGTTGTGGTGTGATTAGTATCTCATCATCAGAAAAAAAATCAAAGATGTATAGCATGGGGACCGCGGTGGCCAAACAGTAAGGTAGCCACGGTCTTTGCAGTATTTTAACAACACCGAGCAGGAACAAATCGGTGTGAGAATTCCAGCCTGTGAAAGTTTGCTGATATCTGTGGTCTTGGAAGCGAACACATTAATCATAAAACTTCATGTAATTTTAAGACTTCTCCTATTTCCATTCAAGTATCTTGTTGGGGATTCTGATCCCCAAGTTCTCACGATGTCGGTGGAAAACAGCCACGTCACTGAGCATGATAGATTGAAGGGCTCTCTGTTACAGAATTTTCACAATCGCTGTCTTTCAATAAGAAGGTTTAAATGGCAATAGAAATCTATTATCTAAAACAATCCTTCAAACATTCCATTTTGAAGACTGTTGCCGTTCGCTAACTAATATATATAAAATAGTAATTTTGGAAGTTAACAATACGAGCTAGATTATACCAAGTGTGATTAAAATCGGGTAGGGCTGCATAAATGATCGATTAACCATGTTTATCTCTGAATTGTCGATATAATGGCATATCACCAAATCAATATATAATATTCGATAATTATCGATACGTAGATATGCGAATATGTATATGTATACAAATATATCGATAAAAGGATATCTGAGAATTTTTGTATTTACATATAAAAATTTGAATATCGCATACTGCATGTATAATGAATTTTAGATTGATTAGAATTGAATGCTAGTTTTTATATTTTAATGTTTTGTTAAAATGTTTGCTTATTGGGGAGTTACCATACGTAAATACGTCTGGGTGTAAGTATCGATTCATCAATACGATGTGCCTAATCGATATATAGGTATATCGATATGACTATACGTCGATATATCGATATGTACAGAACATGATGTGTAAAGAAGCACGTGTGTCTACCGCAGTACGACAAAAAGGCTGTTGATGAAAGAACAGAAGGACGCCTTCAGATGAGATGATATGTAAAAATATGCGGATCTGATGTGGACTAGTAGAGCTTGACACCGCATCTACTGGGAGAAAACGGGAGGTCTACATCTGAATAATTTGAATGGAACTCTAGATTTTATATTACAGCATTCGGATAAAAGTTTTGCGTACTGGGAACCTAGCAGACATAGAGTCCGTTCCAATTGATAAGGCGAAAGCAAGGGATGCACAATGGCAAACAATGGGCGTTGTAATCTGTATTTCACCCAAAAGTTTCCGTGTCAGGTAAATGGCCAGTGGTGAAAATGCCAGTTTACGCCGATTTAGTGAGCAGTAAAAAAGCTCGCCTTATCAATTGATACAAGTTCTAAACGCCGGGGTCTAAGTGTCAAGATATCGATGTGGTGTGCCATATCAGTAGATCAGTATGACTAAACTTCATTTGTTGAGCATTGAGCTAGAACGTAAACAAACGCTTGACAGGTGCGTTGATTTACCGGATGTGTATTTACGTAATATTCCTTGCGTTTCTAAATTAACCTTCGCGCCGTCGGAATTCTTTTTTAGAAGATTACACGTTTCTGGAACAACTTGCTCCACTTTAGGAAAATGCGCACCAGGCACTCTACAAACGGTCCGAAAACCGATAAGCACTGCTCAAAAAGCACACAAACTTAATCCGGTAATTACGAGCGCAAACTAAAGGTTTTAAGCGTCAATTACTCCTTAAGTAATGTGACATTAGCGTTATCTAGCGTAGACCAATCACAGCGCGCGCTCGGGTGAGTCAAACACGTGCGTTTGTTTACGTACTAGCTCAATGCTCAACAAAAGAAGTTTATACGTCGATTTATCGATATCTACAGAACCAAAGGATGCCTTCAGATGAGATGGCCCCATGATATTTAAAAACCTGCGGGTTTGATGTGAAACAAAAGAGCTTGAGACCGCATCTTCTGGCAAAATAAAATCGAAGCTTACTAAATCCCATATTTTATGTGTCAGCGTTCCGATCAAACGTTTGCTTATTGGGGAACTACCAGGAGTAGAGTCTGTTCCAATTGATAAGGCAAAAGCAAAGGATGCACAGTGGCAAAAAATGAGCGTTGTAATTTGCATTGTACCCAAAGTTTACTCGCCAGATAAATGGCATGTGGCGACAATGCAAGTTTAAGCCAATTCAGTGAGCAGGTAGGTAGGGATCATGTTGCAAGGGACCGCTTTGTCTAAAAAATGCTCGCTTTATCAATTGGAACAGGCTTCTCTCGATATCTACAGAACAGAAGGAAACCTACAGATAAGATGGTCCAATGAAAATGAAAAAAATATGCGGGTCTGGTGTGGACTAGAAGAGCTCACCACTGCACCAATTACAAAAAAATGGGAAAGGCTTACGCCCGACAGTGGTTTGAAATGGGCTAATGATGATGGTGGATAAAAGCAAGCCATACGTATCCAAACAGAAATTTTCATTTTCCACACCGTTTCTAGTAAAGTTCACCCTATTAGGATATAACGGACATAGTAATTCAACAGCTTTCTCGCCATCAACCTAAAAATATGGGATATGAGAATGGATGTACCTATATCTGTTTATTACTTTGTGTGTGGAGCTATTGATACATATCGCTACCAGAAAGTATCTATAAATAAAAACGTTTTCGTATAGTACAACCTCAGATAAAATTAAATTATTTGTTGCACTTTCTATTAAGACCATGGTCTTTCTTCTAGTTTCCATTGCATTATCAGTTGTAATTGTTCAAATCTCTCTGGGTGCCTCATTACACGCCCAAAATACTCAAATTTTTTTTTTTATGGTTTTAATTTCAACTACTTTCTTTAGTTTTATCAATACTTCGTTATTCGCTAAATATTCAGTTCAAGGAAGTCTCGGTATACATCTATAAATCCACATTTCGAAAGTTTCCAATTTCCGCGTGCTGGTCACCATCAACGTCCATGCTTCTACCTCATATAATAATACTGGGAATACATAGCATTTCATCAGTCTCAGTTTAAAATCTAGGTTTAAGTGGTGTTTTTTAAAGACAGGACTAATCTTAGCGAAGGCTGTTCTTGCTTTTCCTATTCAACCTTTGATTTCCATTGAGTGCTCTCCTAGTTCCTAGCACATTCCCGAAGCCAAACTGAGGGTTGAAAATTCGTTCTTCGCTGCGACTGTATATATTTTAAGGAAGGTCTTCGACAGATGACCATTAGACTTATTGTTCTATAGTCTCCGCAGGTCTTAACGGTCTGTTTCTTAGGAATGGGGATGAAAGTTGAATGTAACCTTTCGTCAGGGATTTCTCTAGTGTCGTATATAAGGTTAAATTTGTGATGATGTTGATGGCGTTATCCCGTAGCAGTTTTAGGAATTGCATGAGGACGCTGTCAGGTTCAGGCACCCACCCATCTTTCCTATTGCATTTTCCACATCATCCCTAAAAATCTTGGAAGGGGGGACCAGGTTCACGCTTATTGCACTTATTATTGCATCCAGGGGTGAAAGTCTGCCGGATCTCCCCGGAATGCAGTTGCAGTAAACAATTTGGAAACGAAAATCAATTCCGGTTTAAAACTGTCAGACAACAAAGAAATATAATAGTATACCTTTCGTAAACAATCTACAACAAAAAAACGAACACAAAATAATTTCTCACAGAAATCTGTGCTCCGTATATACCCGTCTGACGATGGATAGCGGGCGACGGGGAGTAGAAGCACGATCAACACTAGCCCGTTGCACACGACACCAACGTGTACGTCACAAACATACTGAATTTCGTTTAATCTAGCGTACATCTTTGAAAAGCGTCTTTATGTATTTATTCCAGACGTTTATCCTCGCACTAAGACAGTAAACAACAGGGAATATCAAAGCTTACACTAGACACTTGCCTATACGTAAGCGTCTGATGGAAGTTTGTGTTTATTAAGATGAAGTAATTCTAGTAGAACTTACTATTGGATGTGTTGATCCTTTTCACTAAAAAAAACTGTTAACTGATTGTGCTTTTAATAGTCTAGATAAGGGGTCGGCATATTTTTCGAGTGATCGGGCCACTTGAGTAACCAATGTGGGGGGCGGGCATCTCAGAAAAAGGCTTTTTGTAAGTTTAGCTATGAAACCAATGACGCTATCTTGGCCCTTAAGCCGGAAGGTGGTATGTTTTCTGATCTGCGAAATCTTGAATCCGCTCCTGCGGGAAGAGTTTTGTAGCCGCTGTGATGATGCTGCAGGTATGTACTTTCCATTCACTGTAACAGCTAGCGGATGGTAACAATGCTCTTCCAGTGAGAACCTGCAGGCTATTGGGGTTGTGGTAGGTTGTAGTATACCACATTACAGATTCACTATTATACAACCAGCTATGCGGTAACAGAAACCACTAAAAGGAACCAATCGAAATGTGACAGTCGACAATTAGCCCTCGAAGCAAACCTCTTCAATGTTTTCAAATTTTTGCTCATGTTAGTAAATTGCTTCCTACTTAGTCATCATTTTATGTTATGTTACTCAATTTCACAGTGTTTTGTTTAAATAAGTAATTATTAGAAGAAAGCACGATAAAAAGTAAAACTTGATTACTTTAGAGAGAAATGGGGAGGTAAAGTGGTATACAAAAGCATATACCACCTCCCGGGTGGTGTGACAATTTTTCGACCTCCCGACTTGGAGGTTAACGTTCCTTTATTAATAACAAAGAAGCACGAGTAAAACCAAAAATTACGTGACGCAGTCGGTCGCGGCAATGGAACGATAAGGATTTTTTACGAAAGTAAATAGTTTTTTTGACGTAACTACGCGGGCCGCATGGAAAGTCCTAGAGGGTCGCGGGTTGCCGACCCCTGGTCTAGATCGTGATCTGTAATAAACATAAAAGTCTTGTGGGTGTTCAAAACGGTAACACCTATGATCTCTAAGGAATTCAAAATATTTTAATTAAAAGGAATATACCTAACACGAATTTTACTAACTCGTAAATTAGAAAAAGTGAGGAATTTCCGTAGGTAGCATAAATGCAGGCCTGTAATTATTCAGATGAGATTTTTATTAATATCAAGACTCTTAATCTGTATGCAAATGAGGCTTAGTACTTAGACCTGTGTTAATGAGTTGAATGTCTGACATTTAAAATGTTCCGCTTTCAACGGCTGACAGACGCAAGGGTGCTTTGAGCTTGGAGCTTGTCAACTTTTCGCGTAAATCTGTTGGTGCATTGTCTGTCAACTCCCGACTAGTGGATGCTTTTTCCCATCAACTGCCAGAGGATAGCAGAAACGTTGAATATAAAGTTCCCGAAGTTATACCGTATTTACTTACTTCATTCCGTATGAAAAACTAAAGAACTGACATGCTGTTGAACATGTAGTTGCACACGGGATTTATTTCTTGCATGAATAATGAATTGCGCTTTTGTGGAAAAAGCTTCCTGTGGTTTGACTTCATGTTTTTACCCGACGAATCATTTGTTTTTTTTTAATGAAGAATATCTGTATGACACAATTAATTTACTATTTTAGGAAAATGACAAACAAAAATTTAAAAGAAGATTGAACATGTACCCTTAGCGAACAAAATAGAAAGTGAAACAACTTCGTTCGGGTGATGTCCTGAAGAGGATGGACACATAAAAAATTGCGGAGAAGATATTACGGGTGAGGGATACCTCGGTTAAGCAAAATAGTACAAAGAAGAAGAAGTCACATGACAGGAAACACACAATACACAGTAGTAGATAGCGCACCCTGTTGGGAACGCCTTATGTGGGTCTGACTGGTGCAGTAAACATTTGAGGTCTATTGTAAGGAAGTAGCGCAACAACCAACGTTACTGAGGAGTTGTGTCTATTGCCTACATTCGTAAAAATCTTGTATGGGGAGATTGGTGGGCTAAGCTCTGGGATCTTCTAGTAAAACTTGTCTAAAAGATGAGTTACGGTGCACAACTTTGCCGATATGATGTCCTGAAGACGATGGACAAATGGAAGATTGTCGAGAAGACATTAGACGTCTTGAGTAACAGGACCATGGAAAGATGCCGGTGAGGGATACCTCGGTTAAACAAAATAGTACAAAGAAGAAGAAATCACATGACAGGAAACAGATAAACACAGTACTAGATAGCGCACCCTGTTGGTAACGAGTTATGTGGGTCTGACTCGTTCAATAAAAATTTGCTGTTTATTGTCAGGAAGTCGGGCAACAACCATCGTTACTCAGGAGTTGTCTGTATTGCCTACATTCGTAAAAATCTTGTAGGGTGAGATTGGTGGGCTAAGCCCTGGGATCTCTTATTAAAACTTGTCTAAAAGATTAATTACGATGCACAACTTTCCTGATATGATGTCCTGTAGACGATGGACAAATAATCAAAGATTGTGGAGAAGATATTAGACGTCTGAGTAACTGGATCAAGAAAAGATGCAGGTGGAGGATATTTTGATTAAAGAAAATAGTATAAAGAGGAAGAAGTCGCATGACAGGAAACAGAAATACTTTATAGTAAATAGGGCAACAAGTTATCTGTGTCTAACTCGTTAATAAAAATCTTTTTTTCAATCTGCTCGCTATTCGGAGGAAGTAGGGCAACCACCAACCTTGCTTAGGTGATAGATGTGTTGCCTACTTCCGTTGTCTGGAGCGTATATTAAACTGTATAGTGGTGTTAAAAAGTCTTGCATTACCCAAGTTAATTTTTTGTGTTGTAACACACATTTTTCGCATAATTGCACTGATTAGCTACAGCTATTTGGTTGTGATTACTATATTAGTAATGCAATTGCTAATTAACTTCTTCAAATTTGACGGAAAAGATTAAATAAGGATTTCTTCGCGGGCCCGTTGAGTGGATTATCAATGCAAGCCTTCATGGGAAACTAATCGAGCAATCAGTAATTATTTCAGATAATATTGGGAATATACAAATTCTGCAATTACTTTAAGAAATTCTTCCGGTCTTTGAATTTTGTCAAAAGTTGCAAAATGACATCCCAGCGAAAACGGTGACATTATTTAAGCGAAAGTGGTTTGAATTTATTTTTTAGCATATAGGAAGTGCATCTAGTAGCGACATCGCCGTCATAGTAAAATGTTATTCACCTTCAGTTATTCGAAAGTACGCACCTCACAGTGCAGTGTCCAACTCCCGTAAAGGGAAAAGAAAATAGTAGCTAAACATCGTTATCTATTTACAATTTAACACTGTAATGATTAAAAGGGAGGATAACAAATAAAGGCAACGCAGAATAGAAATACCTTCCATAGTTTCGACGATCTGCACTTCATTAAAGATTGATACAAATATTACAAGGTTATGTAAGTACCTTGTTATGTTAATTTATCAACGGGCGGTGTGTATATTACCTTACTAGCTATTTCTTGCTATTGTGTTTGATGGGTCTACCCTTGTACTTCTAAAAGGTGTAATTAATTCGTTGTCGATATAAGGTATCTGCGAAAACCTCCTGATTAAATTGTTTGAAGCGCTTCGTGAAATAATCTAATTAGTGCATACTTGGTTGGAATACAAACACCACATTTTACCAGTGAGTGTAATCAACTGATAGTAGAATCTTTTCCATCAGATTGCATACACTAGTAAAATATGGAAGTCTGACAATTTTCTAGATATATATATATATATATATATATATTGCAGTGTAATCTCTTAATAAATCTAAATAATACAAACAGCCACGTTGACTTGCGTCATAAAAATGTTATGTAGCTTCTTATAATTTTAAATATACTGTAAATA
>JABXWE010009940.1:0-46926 GCA_014611495.1 Limonius californicus
TTCAAGAAATATTTCCGGGACGTGTCATTTCCAGAAATGGAGACCTCGCTTGGCCTCCGCGCTCACCAGACCTCACGGTGTGCGATTATTTCCTCTGGGGATATCTGAAGTCGAAAGTTTACGTGAGAAGACCACGTACCATTCAAGAGTTAAAATTAGCAATTCGTAATGAAATACGAGCCATACCAAACGACATGGTACTGAGGGCGATGAGAAATTTCCGAACACGGCTGCAGCACTGTGTCAGAAATGGTGGTCGTCACTTATCAGACATAATTTTCAAATAAAGTAATTAAAGATATATTTTAGTAAATGGCAATTTTTTTCTCTCATTTTTCGTAATATAAATGTATGTTGTTGTAATTTCGTAATTTTTAAAACCATTTCAAAACCGTCCCGTTTTTCTGCCGGTCCCTGTAAAAATATGCAGATTAATTTAGAAATATATATTTTTTTATTGCAACAGTACTGAATTTTAACACAGATTACACACCATTATGTAAGAACCATATTGCATCTTTTACAATCTATATTAATGACAAAACTAAAGAACGTTGTTTGTGTTACCAAAAGAGATAAAGGATGTATTAAATTTCACCAATGCAAAGGCGGTAAATATATTATGAATTTTAGTATCACTGTGTTTCGACATTATATAACTGACGTTTACTGTGTAATATCGTTCCATGCAACACAATATGCAGATGTAGATCATAAAATATGAATGACTATAAAATCTTATTCTAATAAAAGAAATTGTATAATTTGCACGTCATGACACGTGGCCTTAACCCTGGAATGCTACACTTATTTTCAGAATTTAATCTGCTACACTGGGGTATGATCGTACCCCAAATAAAAGTTGACAAATTTTTGTCAAAAAAATTTTTTATTTGAAAATATTTTGAAAAAAAAAATAAAATAGAATTACAACAATGTTTTTGTTTAACAGAAATAGTTTATTAAGTTATTCGGCACAAGTTGGGCAGACTTTCTTTTGATGCTGTAAACAAATAAATTTTTTTGCATACAGCGCAGTTGACCCTGGATTTTCGATTTTCGCTTCAATGGCAAAATGTACATCTACCCGTGGTAGTAGGCGGCTTTGTTGGTACTTCTACTGCAATGGTTATTTTTAGTACATTGCATATAGTTTAGCGGAGTTCCCGTCTCAAAGTTGGAGTTTCCAAACGCTAACACAAACACTAAGTCAAGTGCGAGTTTTTTCAGGTAAACTCTTCTGTTAGTGATAATTTCTTTATCTGGTGCATTAGAACCACTTAAAAGTACCATCGAGTTATATCTCACAATATTAGGCAAATTATAAAACAAGCATAAAGGCCAACGGCGTGTCTTTCTACCAGTAGTATAAGTGTGACACAGTTGGTCCAAAGTGTCCACTTCCCCCTTGGTAGAATTATAAAATTGTATAATTGTTGGTAATTTGGTGCTATTTGGCTCGTCACCCTTTTCATGCATTATCGAAAGCATTACAAGAGTTTTTTTTATTTAGTTTTTGGTGAACAATATGACAACAGTGTAAGGTGGTCACTATAGCAAAACATGGCTGAGTTTATCTGCCTCTCCTTGAGATCCAAAAATGATGGAGGAATTTCTCTTTTATTTTTCCTCAAGGTTCCCACAACTGTAATGTTTTTTTCTGAAAGGTTTTTTGCTGTCTATGCAGATGTGAACCAGTTGTCCATTGTCAAATTTCTATTGGAGAATACGATGTATTTCAGCTATGTCATCAGAATTTGTTAGGTCAAAATACTTTTTTTGAGAAGCCATTACTTATGTGTTCTATAAATACAAGAAATAAATGTAAAAATAACATAGGCTATGCAATTGTAACAATAATAATAAATAATTAAACAAAACTAATATACTTACATGCAAAAACAAATAGTCTTATTCTGCTATAGTGGGGTACACCTGTACCCCAAGTATCAAATATCTCCAAAATGAAACACGCACTGCTTGTCGCCAATATCACACGTGAACTGACGCATCGTATGTTGAAACTACTGAGGAGCCCACGACCGCAGCGCCATCTATTTCCAATTGACGGGATTTTTAAGTAAGGCTGGGGTACAGGTGTACCCCAAGTAGCATTCCAGGGTTAAAGATAAAAACTAAAAACAAATATATACAGAAATATTCAAAGAAATTGTGTTTTTTATACATGTTTATGATTTTATATTTGGAAATTTAATTTTGATTTTGCTATAGATAATACCACCTTTTTTTGTCGTTCATACCCCTTACCGATCCCCCCTCCGGAACCGCTTTCGCATTACTTGAGGGGGTGCGGGTGTTCCTTACATACAATTCATGCAACATGCACACTAAATTTAACTAAATGAAATACGGTCGCCTCAGCCGGGATTCGAACTCTCAGCCGAGCGGCCGCATTTCACTGTGACCTTAAGTGGCAGCGCGAACTTCCACTGCTTCACCGGGGTTGCCTGAGATAGTACCATCTAGCTCTACACTTTTAGACGTAGAGCTGATGAGCTATAAAAAATGGTTAGGACCATGTGTGGGATGGAACAAGTTCACAATGACTTTCCTTCGCCGGAAGTTAGCTAGAACCATATATGTAGCTCTGAAGTTGTTATAATATGTAAGCTGTTTTCATTATAGGATGGGGCGAAAAAATCAATTTTTTTGAGTATCGAATTCTAACAGGGCTCAAATATTACGTATTTGCATGGTAATTAACGGAAAAATATTGAAAAAAATCAACAATCAATCCAACATATGATTTCTTTTCAATATTTTTCCGTTAATTAGCATGCAAATACGTAATTTTTGAGGCCTATTAGAATTCGATACTCGAAAAATTGATATTTTCGACCCACCCTATTTTTCAAATAATCTTTCAAGCCACTTCAGTCAAGTTATAGACATTTGCTGTAGACATTAGCATCTGCGAAATGGCCTTGCAGAATAATATTTCCGAAACACTTTTAAGCATCTGCAAAAATGCTTAAAGTACCGACACCTAACAAAGCATTTAAAAAATAAAAATATGGATTAACAATCGTATTTAAGGACTAGCATTAATATAATTGCTAATATTAATACGAGGGAGTATTGATATCTAGTTAACCTGGAAAGTTTCTAGTAAAGAAAAGTGAATATGGTTGCTATGGTTACAACTATGATGTTTCATAAATAAGTTGTCAAAGTTTGACATCCGTAAGTTGAACGGTGATCAAACTGTGAATTTTTGAAAACAGCTTGTCTGAGAAAAATATAGAATTTAAAAAATCGAGTTTCGGTCAGTTATTAAGTATTTATTTTTGAAAGGGTTATCGGACAAAGAAATTTTTGCTGATATGATAGAAACCTTAGGTGATCAGTGTACTTTATACGTCACTATTAAAAATTTGGTTGCGGAATATAAAAGAGGGAAATCAGATGTGAAATATGAACACCGCCCTGGAAGACCAATTTCTGTGACCATTCCGGAAAACATTGATTCTGTCCATGATATGATTTTAGAAAATTGACGTATTGGGTTTAAGAATATTGCAGAAACATTGCACATTTCCTATGAACGTGTGTGTCACAGCATTCATCACGACTTGGGTATGAGAAAGCTTTCAGCCAAATGTATTCCAAGATGCTTGAACGTTGATCATAAACGCGTTCGATTGACAACGTCAAAGGAAATCTACCGCCGTTTTGCAAAAGATTCCTCAAACTTTTGGATCGGCTTGTTACTATGGACGAAACGTGGATCCATCACTATGACCCAGAGACTAAAGAGCAATCCAAACAGTGGAACCATGTTGGTTCTCCACCATCCAAAAATTCCGTGTTTGTTGATTCTTGCTTCAGTTTTCTGGGACAAAGATGGGATAATTCTCATAGATTATTTACAACGCGGTAGAACTATCACGGGAGCATATTATACTGAGTTGCTAACCAAATTACGTAAGAAAATTGTGAAAAAAACGCCGCGGAAAACTTGCCAGAGGTGTGCTCTTTTTGCAAGATAACGCTCCTGCTTACAAGTTGTTGATTGCACTACAAAAAATTGATGTAATTGGTTATGAATTGGTTGACCAACCGCCCTATTCTCCGTATTTAGCATCGTCAGACTATTATTTGTTCCCAAACCTCAAAAAACGTTTGAAAGGTAAAAGATTTTCGACAAATGACGAAGCAATATGTGCCGTTGAGGAGTGATTTGTAGCCCAAGACAAAGACTTTTAAATGGCTGAAAATTACTTTATGAACTTTCTGCTGTCTTAAAGGAGATTACGTTAAATAAATAAAATTTTGTTCTAAAATAATATGGCAATCTATATGGTAGGCTAAGTACTTATCAATACCCCCTCATACAGATAGAATCAATACTGGATTGTACCTGGTGATGAATGAAAAACTCTCCTAAACAACAGCATATTTTTAATTGCTGCATAAAATGTTCATACGTAACTCGTTAACCTTCACGAAATCAGAAGCTATAACGCAAGTAAGTAAAATAAATCTCGGTAAAACTGATATGGTCTTTTGGGAAAGTTCAAGAAACCATGTATTCGATTCTTGGAAACCCTGTAATAAACCGCTCTTGGTAGTGGAATTGAACATTTGTTGCTAAACGATTTAATCCAATTTTATTTTAATTTTCACAAAATCTTTTTGACGTGTCACCGTTAACTAACCGGTACTACTTCTTGACTTAAGATTGTTTATTTCAAACAGTGTATCTACCACTCCGGACGTCGCAATAGTGTCCTTCACAAACAACCACACAATTTTATAACAAATTCGTCTTCCTTATTGCATTGTATTTGATATCATTTTGAGTACCTATGGAAATAATATCTGCAATATATGTCTATACACATTGTTTAATGACAAATTTCATGAATAACTAGTTTACTAAGCAAGTCTTTTTTCGAGTGCTGTAGCAGAGTAGCACAGTAATGATCTATTCTAAAATATTAATCATTACATGAGCGTGTTTATTACATAATCGAGTCGACCAGTGACTAGAATACAAATTGTCCGGCATTATCTTGGAAGTATTTTGCAATACCTGGAATTACCATGAAGTACGAGGCATTATTAGCATTAGTCGAAATTATCTCGGATTACTCAGAATTACGTTACATTTCCGGGTAATATTTTGTTTTTTCTTCATGGAAGAAAAATTAAACACCTACGAGTATATGATAATTTTCAATTTATGTTCATCTACAGAAAGTATTCGTGTAGTACCTATTAAAGATCATTTTGGTTTGATATTTGCCTTCAAATTTACATAGTTAACTTTATGGCAAATATTCTGTTCTTGATGGGAAAATATATGCACTCCAGTATATGTTTGTAAGCAGGATAACCAATGATTCTAATAATAACGAGGTAACTTTTAAAGTTGCTTCTACTCAATTTAAAACTTTTATTAGGATCGATATGAATATCTGAAAGTATCAATATTACAATTTACTTTCGGCTTAGACCGAGTCGTCATTTGGGAACTACCCCCAGCCTTATCAGGTAAGGCCCAACCTGTAGCTTGTCTGCCTTTACAAGCATTTGCTGTAGATGTTTCAGCAATATTTGTTCGTGGGCCCTGCCTGCATAAACAGGGCCGTGTGCCTAGATTATTTAAACCTTGGGGCGGACTAGGATTTGATCTTAATGTATTTTGCTTGCCAGGACAAGACTGTACCCAAGAAAAATGATACCATCGAATGCAATGCTCACACAACCATACGACGAACTATTTAAGTCTGTCATGGAGCAGAAAGCTTTCGATACAGCACAACATGAAAAACATTGAAATTCTGAACCAAATCACCACGATATGAGAATTATAAGAAATTTGTACTGGAACCAATTGGCAGACGTATCCATGGCGGATGAACAAACAGAAGCAATATCCGTACAACGAGGAGTTTGACAGAGGTGTGTCCTTTCATTGACACTTTTATGACGAACTAATGATTAACGGAGAACGCATAAACAATATTAGGTATTCAGGTGATACGATAAGACAATCCTGAAAACCTACAACAAATAATAAATAGATTGGCAGATATCAGCGTCAAATTCGGTTTAAAACTAAACAAAAAAAAACAGAATGTACGGTTAGAAGAAAGAGCAATCCAGTTCTTATAAACTAATAGTCAAGACTAGCATAATAAACAAATGCAGAAGTATACATAAAATAGCATTCACGAAAGATGATCCTTGATTAATTTGTTAACTGTGTATGAATTAAGAGCAAAAATCCTAATCAAATTTGCAACCGTATACATATATTAGCGCCAAATTTGAAACTTAAAAATCACAACCAGTGGTACTGCAAATATTTTGCAGCTGCCACACCGATTTTTTTTATTTTTCAAATTATGGTTAATTCGTATAATATAGGTTCGTTTAGTTGTTGTTATTTATTTATTCATTCAATATACTTGCTGTTTTACAAACAGGGAATTCTGAAGAGATCAGTAGTCAGAACTGTCAAATCGAAATTTTACTAATTTGAATGAACTTACAGCAATATTAAGACAAGTTATTCTTCTAAGTAATAAAAGTTATGGATTAAAATCTTCTTCTTCTTCTTCTGTGTATAGGCCAATGGCCAATGGATTAAAATAAAACCTTAAATTAGTCACTTTCACTATTACTGCTAGAACTAGCCCTTCCCCTAAATCGTCGGCATTTTTTACAACTCCTTTCATCGTTACAACTAGAAGTCTTTCACGTTCATACCACTCTCTAATTTCATCTTCAGTGTGACGCACACAGTTTTTCCAAATTTCTGGAGTACCTACATTGCTGTAAGGCTTCCTCTCACATGGCTATGACCTTGTCATCACCGTAACCATCCCTTCCAATATGTTTATCATAATACTTTTTAACATGTGCCCATATCATTTCGATTGCATTAAATTCGCAATGGTAACGTAGAAGTCGCAGAATGTCAGATGATGATGATGATGATGATGACTACGTCACCAATTTTGGTAATTGTACTTTGTGCAAGTGCAGATCGAAGTGAATGTAATTTACAGTTAACCAAGCTGCAAATTTTGCTTTGGTCCAGGTTGAAGACGGTACCCTTTCAACTAAAGTGGAGTGGTATGGAGCATTAGCCATAATAATTAATGACGGTTCTTCTAAATTATTGATGAAGTACTCTGTTAACAATTTCTTAAATATTTCTCCATTCGTTTCGCTATGATAGTCTTTTAATGCAAATAACAAGGAGGTGTTTTCAACAATATCTGAATTGGAACTAGCATGGACAATAAAGCGCTTTCCATCGTAACATGCATTTGCATGCTTCGTATGTTGATATCATCGTTGCCAGGACCTTCCAGGATTACCTTTTGAAAAATCCTAATTTCGTCCACGAAACCAGTGATAAATTTAAATTTTCCATATAACCCCTTAAAAATGTAAGTCGCGATTTACGTTGCTTGTACTCAATAAAACATAGTATTCCCGAAGTTCGCTCTTCAGTAATTCGAGGGTAATAGGTTTTTCTCTAAAACGAACAAGTAAGCAATCCAAAACCACTACAAACCACTTAAATTATATAACTTACTGTTTGAATACATCTTGTAAATTCTATATCGAATTACCATTTTTGAAGAATCAGGCAAATCGGTAGATTTCAGGTTCTTACGTGGTCGCTTTATATAAGAACTGAACAAAACAATGTCGTTCTTACTACGGGCTTTAAACATTTAGCCGAAGAATCGCTAATTCCTAGAGCTGTAAAATTATATTTTATAATAAAATTGTAATTATAGCTAACCAATAATAATCGATTCATTACCTCGTAGACACATGAAAGTGGTAATAGATAACCGCAATTATCCTTTTTCAGCTCAAAAAAACCAAGCAAATTCATAACTAACTGTCGGCTTTGCGATCGAAGCGCTTTCCCTTGCACGGACTTATTGAACGCACGGCTATCACAAAAGCCTACACTACAAGCAAAAATTAGTTCTGAAGAGAACTGTTTTAAAGAAGAATTTTTCATATACACCGTAAAATTCGACGTTAGACAGCGTAAACAACCAAAGCGACAGCTAACAACTGACGTTTGACATCATCACATGACCTTACTACGCGGGTCAAATCAAGAGGTGAACCTGCTAGACACACTAATATATTTTATCCTTGTTTTACTCATTTGAAACAAATACAAATACTTGAATACCTTGTCGGTACTAAATTCTTACATTGATGACACAGGGGTCATTTTTTAAGATTTCAATATTATCTAGGAATAGGAACTAACGAACAATGGGATCATTCTACATAGATCAAATGCACGTTGAAAAATCTTGAACGTCATTTACTAAATTATACCCAGTAGGTACTAAAGAATCATCACCTTAATATAGAGACGCAGATGCGTTTGGTAAGTTGATATGTGTTTTTCGTGCTTCTTTACGGAATAAAACTTTGGTCAGTGACCGATCTAACAACAAAATCTAGTCTTTTGAGATGTGGGTGTATGGGCTAGGATGCTGAGGATTTCATGAGTAGAATATGTTACCAACAAGAGAGTTTTAAAGCGAATGTAGATAAATCTGGTGATAATGGATAAATGGATAATGGAAAAACTCAAAATACGAAAACTCTATTATTTCATATAATTTATTCCAAAAAGGGAGTGATATGGACTCATCTAAACCCATCCTACAAGGTAAAACATCCACTAGAAGAGGAATAGGAAGAAGGAGAATATCATAGTTAAAAGTCCTTAGGTAAAACGTGGTTTGCTACAACAACAATCGGGCTGTTTAGAGCTGCTGCAGATTAAAATATAGAGCCGTAACAGGTAGACGCCAGAAAACAGAATTTTAGCAATTTTGAAAAACATGTCGTTGTTGGTCCGAGAGTGATCGCTATTAAGCTTTTTAATAATACTGTATATTCAAAAATTAATAACCAAAAAAGATGCCATTAATTTTGTATGATACAATTTTTTATTGTCTACAGTACCTTGGAGCATTTACAATGCTATCTAGAAGGCTAATTGCACGATAATTACGATGATATTCTAATCTATTCAAATAATTTTCCCTAAATTTCACTATAGTATCTTTCACGGTGACCACTTTAAGATCACTGAAAGATCTACGTTTCTTATATTCTTCATATATGTTCTTTCCTTGTTAGACCCTTGTCAAGGTGCATTCCCAGATATTTCACCTGTCACTTGGGGTAGTGGTTTGTTATGCAGGAAGACTTCCGGTATATTACGTCTGCATTTAGCGAAAGTAATATGAAAAGGTTTCGATTCATTTATTTTCATTCTCCACATTTTAGCCCATTTTTCTTCTTCGCTTAGATTTTTCTGCAGTATTTCCGCAGCTATTGTAGGGTGTCTGTATCTTACTAATAAAGTTTTGTCGTCAGCAAAGGTGGCTGTGAATGTTTTATCATGGTGGGCATATCGGCTGTGAAGAGAAGATATAAGAGAGGCCCCAGTACGCTGCCCTGAGGTACACCAGACCGGACAGGGCGTAGTTCAGATAGTTGCTGATCATATTTAACTTTAAAAAGTCTTTTCTTCGAGATAAGATTTGAGGATAATGTATTATGAATGAGGTAGTAAAGCTTTTAGTTTATAAAATCTTGGATTGCTGGAATGCATTTTGAAAGTGAATTGTACTATCACTAAAAAGAGATTAATCTCCATCTTATAATACCCTCATTATATGTACTCAGCATCATTAAAATTCAAGTTACTGGTTGATGCCTTTGACGCAAGTTGACTTTTTGCTGATTATAATTATACTAGATAGAGGCAGTCTAACCCAAACTTTCTCCAAAATCTACATGTACTTATAGTAATGAATTCAGTTTGGATGTCGCATCATAATCGATAGTTATTTTTCAATCTTATAGATAGCGAAACTATTTAACACTAGTCAGTTTTGCAACATCAATACGAGGTGTGGACATTCCAATAAATACATATTGCGCCAACACGGATTTTAATGTTTTGATATGAATGCATAGAAATTGTGCAAACTTATTTTCAATGTATCGAACATCATTTCCAAAACAATTTTGCATGTAAGTCTATACTCCTAAAACAACTAATACAATTTTCTTATGATTTTTCTCTGATAATGACTGTTAATCTCTTCTAAATTATTGCCAATAGTTGTGTGGTAATTGATTATAATCATAAATTTAACCAAACCTTTCCGTATAAGATAAAAAACTGTTTATGCTGTAATTTTTCTTCATAGTTTTCACAAAACCGGATTTATTTATATCAGCCAAGAGTGTTGTATGCTTATGTAATAATTGCATTACATCTCCAAATTGATTCTAAAAAGTATAAAACTACTTTTTATATTAAGAGGCTTCCTTACATTTGCAACTTTTCACATTCAGTTTCATACTTAAAATATGTATCATTAGAAACAATTACTTGGTACCTCCACCAAATTGGATATACTGCCCAGATTTATTTAAGTAAAACTAGGTGGAAGGTACTTCTACAGAAACGAATTTAGTAGATAGTATGCATTTTATAAATACACATACTTTTTCTGCTCTTGTTTCAATTATACCTACATACTTTATTCTGCCACAAGAAACATATTAACTTTCTATTCTGACTAACCAATAAATATTTTATTAAGTGTTAGTTTTTATCTATATAGAACAACTAGTACCTATGATTTCCATTTATATACTCTTCCTTCATATGAACAGCTGATTAAAATTACTGCTGGTAATTAATTGTATTATATATTTGACTGTTGCCGAATGACAATGATCAAAAAGAAAAGGTAGCTATGTTAAAAGTGCAAGAATTATATTATTTCAAGGTTTAAACCTTGCCCATGAGTCATCTATTCAACATTATATTAAAGAAGCAGATATATCAGAAGTGTCATCGGGCAATATAATACAAAGAACCCGTTATTAAACACTTTGAAAGGTTCGAACTATTATTCATGACAGATGATAAAATTAGAAATGAAATAAATCGAAAAATTCATTATACAAGGAACGTTTGCAACTTTTTCGAACGGAAATGCAAAACCGTTCTGCAATTATTTTTATTTTTTAATGTATTCTCCCATAAAAGCAATGTACTTGAACCAACGAAACTCCAAAACCCAATAATATATCGTTAGCCCAATTCCTCAAGACCAACAAAATGTTTTTGTTTTACTTGCCACTGCAATATATGGAAGCAGACCTTGTAAACTTTGCATTGTTTGATTACGGAAATTCCGATGTTTCGCCATTGTTTCATTTTAATTTGATAGAGATTCAACCAAGTCTACCCACAAAGCTATGTCAAACGCTTAAGTGGTCGCAACCCTTCGAAAAATTGTACCTTATTCTTCAGTTCACATTTGAAATTTATGTGTATTTGAGCCTTGACAAACCTTCATTCAGTTATCCTCCAAAACCATTTAACGGATTTTTCAATGATTTTAGATGTTGCTGCCTCTTTCAGAATTTTTGCGCTTTTTTATAGTTAACAATGCAGGACTTCCTAAAAGTCTACATACTATTTTTCATATCGGTATGTATTCCGGTTGACGAAGAATGTTCTTTCACAAATATATTAAGAAGTAATTAAGCAATAAAGCACAATATTCCATTTTTTAATAAATTTTTATTTAAAAAACTGTATAACAACTACTTGACAGAATGACTTAATAATTCGGTTATTTTTATGGCAGATAAAACCGTTTTTGGCACTGATAGTTTCAGAACTATTAATACTATAACTACTTCAAACCAGAAACCTTAGAAATGATTCTGGTAGATACTATTATAAAATATTCGAAAAAATAACTAATGCAATACATGCACATATACAGTAAATGCAAACAAAATTTTTTTATATTATAATTATCATTGGCAAAATACTATACTTGATACTTCGAAAACACCCAGAAAGGAACAAAGAAGAGATACGAGAGGGTATTGATAAGTACTTAGCCTACTATATAAAACGCCACAATAGTTCAAAACAAAATTTTTTTTATTCAACGTAATCCCCTTTAAGACATATATTTAGCAGAACGTTCACAAAGTAATTCAAATTCATTTAAAAAAAATTGTCTTGGTCTGCAAACCACTCCTCACCGGCACAATTGCTTCGTCATTTGTCGAAAATATTTTACCTTTCAAACGTTTTTTGAGTTTTGGGGACCAATAATAGTCCGACGGTGCTAAATCCGGAAAATAGAGTGACTGGTCAACCAAATCAAAAGCAATTTCATCAAGTTTTGCAGTGCAATCAATGACTTGTGAACAGGAGCGTTGTCTTGCAGAAAGAACACACCTCTGGCAAGTTTGCCGCGGCGTTTTTCACAATTTTCTTACGTATTTTAGTTAGCAACTCAGTATAATAGCTCCCGTGATAATTCTAGCACGTTCCAAATAATCTATCAGAATTATCCCACCTTTGTCCCAGAAAATTGAAACAAGAATATTTGACGTTGTCAATCGAAAGCGCAAGCATCTTGGAATTCATTTGGCCGAAAGCTTTCTCATACTCAAGTCGTGATGAATGATGTGACACACACGTTCCTAAGAAATGTGCAATGCTGCTGCAATATTCTTATCATATCATGGACAGAATCAATGCTTTTCGGAGTGGTCACAGAAATTGTTATTCCAGGGCGGTGCTCATCTTTCACATCTGTTCTTCCTCTTTTATATTCCGCAATCCATTTTTTAATAGTGGCGTATGAAGAACACTGATCGCCTAAGGTTTCTATCATATCAACAAAAATTTCTTTGTCCGATAACCCTTTCAAAAGGAAATACTTAATAACTGACCGAAACTCGATTTTTCAAATTCCATCTTTTTCTCAGACAAGCTGTTTTCAAAATTTCACTGTTTGATCACCGTTCAACTTATGGATGTCAAGCTTTGAAAACTTATGTATAAACCATCATAGTTGTAACCACAACAACCACATTCACTTTTCTTTACTAGAAACTTTTCAAGCTAACTAGATATCAATACCCCCTCGTATAATGTAAAACATCTAGTAATATCGAAAACTGTTTGCCTATGGAATAATTCGCTAGTCCTTCCTCATGTTTCTATTTTAATTACCAAAACTTCGTATCGATAAAAGATGAAATTTGTTTATGTTTACTACGTATCAATCCATTACATCTTGCAGAGTCAGAATATAAATTTGTAATAAACGTATGCTTAAAGGATATTTCAGTATCGCTTTCCGAGACTAGATACAATAAGATGATGATTGAGGCACCAGAATATTGTAATGTAGTATATCATTAACCATTATTTTGAATTCTGGAAGCATCTATTTTTACTAATATGTTCCAGGCATAGATGAGCTGGTATATTCTTTCGGTATTTTGATTCATACTTTAATGTAGTGAATCTATACAAAACTGAAAATAGAGGTGTTTCGACAACGAAGCGTTACTGACTTCTTCCCATAACTTTGTGTATTGAGAACGTGTTGGACGCATAAATGGTCAGATTAAAAGTTATCCAAGCAATTTTGGAGCATAGCCCTCAGCTAGTTTAAAATTGAATATAATATCAAAAATTGCCACACCCCGTTAGTATTCCATTAATAAGAATAGGAGCTTATACAATACAATTGTAGCTACAAGGAACTGTGTCTAATATTTCTAGTCCTCGGTAGTTGTGTGTATTTTTCGGCCGTATTTTTTGATAAACACATGCTAGAATAATCTTCAGGCAAAACTCCACAATTTGCAGATGACTAAACGTTTACATCTCTTTCAATGACTTTGAGTAACAATGGTGAACTCCTTCATTTAAATGCCAACAGGGGTATATATTTTTAATTTATTTAGCCATTTTTTAAACCTCGTAAGGGTAGGGGGAGTAAAGTGAGAAAACTTTAAAACAAAATATCACTAAGCAACCAACTTTCAAATTAATATTTATGAAAGAATGAAAAAAATCGTGAAATCTGAGTTGGAAATCAATGAATACAATCTTACAACATGTAGAAATGGCATTGGACTTTTTTACATATTTAATATATATTTTTAACCGTGATATGGTATGGGCATTGCAGGAAAGCAGAAAAAAGAAAGACGCCCATGCGAATGGCAACAAGGAATCCAAGGAACTATGCAAGTAAGTGGGTTACAACCTGAGGAATAGTGAAAAGGGCATAAGTAGAGAAGGAGATTGGAAGTAGGGAAGGAGAACCTCCAAAGTAAACAGGATACATAAAGTAATACTTTGATACAATTTTACCTACCTGCAACTTCGTTTTTTTTTATGTCGTCTCCTTTAAGGATGGTGGTAATCATCATGGTAATTGTAACTATTGATGCGGCCGCTCTAAACAGTTCTATCGAGCCTCAGTTGTAGTACTCTCTTAGATTCTTTAACCATGAAGTGCGTTTGCGTCCTACACTTCTTTTATCTTGTATTCTATCTTGCATGATGAGTTGTAACAAGTAGTATCTTTCTCCACGCATGATGTAACCCAGATATGCTAGTTTCTTTGTTTTTATGGTCGTAATAATCTCTAATTCTTTTCCCACTCTCCTAAGTATTTCTGAGTTAGTGATTCTGTCAACTTTAGATAGGTACCTATAATATTCTCCTATATACCTATAACTCAAACGCTTGAAGTCTTCTCATGACGTCTTTAATTCGTGTCCACGGATTCCATATAAGAGTATGGCAAATATGTAACATTTGACTAGTCAGATCTTCAAACTAATATTGAATGAGATTCTAGCTTTACCTATTCGTGATTTTATTTCTTGTGAATTGTTACTGCTCTCATTCGTGACCAGATATGTGTATTCTCTCGTCATCTCCAGTGGTTCGTTGTGAATATACAAATTCCCCTGTTAAATGTTAAGTAAGTTTGTTTATATATTAATAATAATAAAAGGCAATTTCAACAGGTATTTATTTTTATTTTAGCTTTATACGTATTTCGACATACAATATGTCATTATCAAAAGCATTTAATGAAGTAAACATTTGTAGTTGCTTGGGTAACAGCACACTGGATCTTGGTTTTGGGCTTGGCTTAGGTCTTCTATTCCAAAACTTCCAAAAGCGTTGAATTTATTAGCTCAATTTGCTCATTCATTAAAGGTGTGTTTGTTAAAGTGTGTTTGTGAATTTGAAAGGCCTCGAGTATATCCAATTTACGTTTATCATCACAGAAGTGTAAAAATGTTATTATATTATTTAATATATAAAGTATGAATTTCAACGAAGTAAGGCAGCAAACAATTAACAAGTTTGTTTATTCCCATCCATTTTGTTTTCTTGGCACTAAGTGTGAGCCCCTTTGATTCACTAGTATCTATAATCCTACCCATCACTCTTTGGAAATCTTCTACATTTTTAGACAGCATTAGGATATCGTCAGCGAAACGTAAGTTGTTAACAGCTTTACAGTTTACTTTAATCCCCGCCGTCCCCGGGGTTTAGGCTTCTTTCATTGTTTCTTCTGAATATAGATTGGACAGTATAGATGAGAGCACACAACCCCGTCTGACTCCTCTCTTTATCTCAATTTATTCAGATGTTTCCGCTCCTTCTCGGACTATTGCTTTCTGATTGTAATATGTCTTCCTGATGATTCTTATGTTATTCAAATCTCGATTTCTCTCTCTTACAGTTTGCATTAGTCAGTCATGTTGTACTCTGTCGAAAGCCTCGTTTCAATTGAAAAAGCATATGAATTGGTCACTGAAGACGAACAATGCTTCTCATGTACCCAATGCGCTCCCAAATCTAAACTTAGTATCTTGTTCGAGTTTGTTATGTCCTCTTTCATGAATTATTTTTTGAATATTTTTAATTTGTGGCACATCAAACTTATTTTTCGGTGGTCGCATTGAGTATTTCGGCATTTCCACGAAAATTGACAAAACTACTGATCTGGGAATGTGCCAGTTATATATATATATATATATATATATAGCGCTTTAGTACCATCTTGAACCAAATGTATGTTTCCGAGCAATCCATCCTGAACCAGCCAGACAAACCTGAGCCATATATATGGTTCAGGATTGCAAACTCTTATAAATCGATTCATACCGACCTCTAACACGTCTGGAATAAATATTAAAATGGCTCAGTTTTGTATGAATCTCCGGACTTGAGTTCCAACTTTTTCCGCATCGTGAGATGGTGGCGCTGTAGTCGCTTCCGTTTGTATATTTGTATAACTGCAATCCTGAACCATGCGAGGTATCTCGCAGATTCCCCGTATTTCTGTGGATTTGTACATGTATCTGATGCAGTTTCGTGAGAAATAAGCGGAATTAGTGAATCATGAATATGCACCATCCCCGAATAAAGAAAGAGTAGATATGCTTTTTTGTGTCTGCTCTCTATACGGGGTGTTTTTGGATTGCGTGTATGTGAATAGATATAATGTTTCAGGGCGCAAGTTTTACTTCAATAGGAACACCCTTCCGAGTAGACAACAATTTTACGCAAATATAAAAAACAGACTTAGTATCTTTCTGCTCTTGACAACTGTTTCGACCGTACTCCAGCGGATATAGGCACTGGTTCGGTTAGTTTCCCATTGCCATTTATTCGGGTGCAGTTTGATTTTAATTCAGTTATGATTTTAGTTATCTTTGGGCAAACTTGTTCTTCGTTTAGAATATTCAGGACGTCGTTTAGGTTTACTTTGTCAAACGCCTGCATTAAGTCGATGAAACAGAGATACGCTGGTTTATAGTATTCGATAATGTTTTCCACTAATTGACGAAGAATATATTCTCAGTTTCATATGAAATGCACCCACCCATTAAAAATAAAGCTACGTGTTTGAAAATTTGCTAAAATAATGTTTTATCATTGCGTATGGAATGATCACTATTTCCATTAAAAAAATCAAGCGGTTGTGGTGTTCGTCTACTGTCTCTCGTCAACTTGTTGCTTAGAAACAAAACAATATCTAGTAAACATTAATTAGTAGTTTCGAGATTTTGTTACATTTTGTAACAAAATTAATGTTTTAAAATGCCTCCAGTAAGGCAACGTAGAAATTTTAACCACATTTCCGATTTTGATAGAGGTCAAATTAACGTCATAAAAGAATCTGGACTTTCTTTTCGTGAAATTGGTAGAAGGGTAAATCGGGACCCCACTACAGTTGCATGAATATGGTCTGCTTGGTCAGAAGAAGGCATTCACTGACATCGTGCAGCTGCTAGACCTCCACGTAGCAGCAATGTTTGTGAAGATCGACTTCTTCGAAGAATGGCCACACGAGGCCTCTTTCAAACAACAAGGTCTGTTGCTGTAGACTGGATGTGAGTTCCTCACCGCCGCGTGTCAGTGGCAATAATTTACAGAAGAATCTCTTCTTGTGGACTGCGATCCTACCGTCCATTCCGATGGCTCCCTTTAACTGCACATCACAAGGCTGTTAGGCTTGGCGTCAAGAACGGCGGCATTGGAATCAGTAATGGAACGACATTGTCTGCAGTGACGAATCAAGATTTTGTTTGTGGGCAAATGATGGCCGTAGGAAAATACGTCGACATCGAGGAGAAAGACAAAATCTAGAATTTGTTAAAAGACGCCATGCAGCTTTAACACCTGGAGTTATGGTTTGGGGTTCGATTTGTTTTGGTAGAAGATCACCTCTTGTGTTCGTCCCAGGCACTTTAAATGCTCATCGCTATATTCATAATATCCTGGAACCTATGTTAGTACCATTCATGCAGACATTACCAAACGGTATTTTCCAACAGCATAACCCACGTCCACACACTGCAAACATTACCAGAACGTACCTCCAACAAGCACAATTGCAAATGTTGCCCTGGTCTGCACGATCGCCGGACTTATTGCCGATTACTCCCAAGAGCTCCTAACAACTTAGACGATTTGAGACACCAACTTGAGGTTATATGGAACGAGATACCCCAGTGATTGCAATTGTTGTTCCAGTTATCAATATCACCTTCTTCTTCTTCTTTCAACAGCCCCTAATGGTCCACTCCTGGACATAGGCCTCCCCTTGTTTCTTCCATGCTTTTTTATCTTGTGCCAGTTGGTGCCACTTTCTTCCCGCCTTATTTTTGATGTCATCAAGCCAGCGTCTCTGAGGTCTTCCAACGCTCCGCTTATACTGTCGGGGTCTCCACTGTATTATATGTTTTGTCCATCGATGTTCGTCTTGTCGAGCGACATGTCCAGCCCAACTCCATTTGAGCTCCGCTATACGCGTTATGACGTCTTTTACTTTAGTTGTCTGTCTGATTTTCTCATTTGTAACATGATCTCTGAGGCTTATTCCTAGCATTCTTCGCTCTATTGCCCTTTGAGTTGTCCTGAGCTTATTTGCCGAGTTTACTGTGAGCGTTGTGGTTTCCATTGCGTATGTCATCACGGGAAGTATACAGCTGTCAAATACTTTCCTCTTTAGATTAATTGGGATATCTGCATTTTGTAGTACATTCGTCAATTTTCCTGTTGCTGCCCATGTCATTCTAATGGGCCTATTTATTTCCGCGATCTGATTTTCTCTGCCCAATCTGATATTATGTCCTAAGTAGACATATTCTTCTACTTTTGCTATATTTTCGTTTCCGACACTGATATTTACATCTTCTAGGGTCATGACTTTTGTTTTACTAAGGTTCATTTGTAGCCCAATTTCAGCTGATTTTGCTTCGAGTTCTTTTAGCATATTTTGTAATTCATTTATATTTTGCTAAATAGGACAATGTCATCCGCAAAACGGAGGTGGCTTAAATATCGACCGTCAATTTTAATTCCCTTTTCATTCCAGTTCATTTCTTTAAAAATGTCTTCCAGACCCAGAGTAAACAATTTCGGAGATATGGTGTCTCCCTGCCTAACTCCCTTTTTTAACGGTATTTTATCTGTTTTTAAATCATCTGTAATTTTTACTACAAGTGTTGCATGCTCGTATATATTTTGGAGTAGGTTTCTATATCTTGAGTCAATTCTTGCATTATTCATGGCTCTGAAGATAGCCCACAGCTCCACAGAATCGAACGCCTTGTTATAGTCGACGAATGCAAGATGTAGTGGTTCGTTATATTCATTGCATTTTTCTATTAATGATCGAAGGGATTGTATATGTTCGATAGTGCTGTAATTTTTCCGAAACCCAGCCTGTTCCGGTGGCTGGTAGTCGTCTAATTTGTTTCTATTTGTTACAATTTTAGTGAGCAGCTTATAGGGATGAGGTAGTAGACTTATAGGCCGATAGTTATCAATTTTTAATTTATCTCCTTTTTATATAGTAAGATCACCTGTGCGTTTTGCCAACTTTCTGGTATTTTTCCATCTGTAAGACATTTATTGAGAAGTATTTTTATAGATTGTAGTGTAGTATTCCCCCCTGCTTCCATCATTTCGGTCGTAACACCGTCTTTCCCCGGGGCTCTACCGTTTTTCATTTGAGATAACGCTAATTTTACTTCTTCATTCGTGATTTCGGGTATTTCTTTTGAACCGACATTCATAATAGTTTCAGAGTTGGTATTAGGGGGTTCTGGGTTTCCTTGTTTGTATAGTGTACCATAGAACTCTTCAACAATTTCCTTTATTTTTTGTTTGTCGTTATGGATGTTACCTCCTGAGTCTTTTAGTTGGTGTATTCTTGGTCTCCCATTTTTATTAGCTGTTCTAAGAATCTTCATATTTTTATTATTTTCTATTACTGTTTTCACTATTTTTGTATTGTAATCTCTTACGTCTTGTTTAATTTGTTTCTTTATAGTATTGTTCAGTTCTTTATATTCTGGTGTTCCTTTACTCAGCTTCCTTCGTTCTGTCATAAGTTCTTTTGTTCTTTTTTTATTTTTGTATTTGGACTTGGACTGTGCGTTCTGTTGTATTATTTCTGTGGTGGGGAAAAGTTGTCTTTTTATTAGTTTCCTTCGTTCCATTTTGGTGTTTATTTCTACTTTGGCTCTCAGTAATCTGTGATCACTGCCAGTGTCGAAGTGATTTAAGACCGATACATCTTTCACAATGTGTTTTTGGTTTATCATTATATAATCAATTTCATTTTTCACTGTTGAATTCGGACTTTTCCACGTCCATCGTCTTTTTGCTAATTTTTGGAAGAAGGTATTCATGCAGTGTATTTTCTCACTATTTAGATAATT
The DNA here is from genome assembly GCA_014611495.1 of Limonius californicus. Lineage (NCBI taxonomy): Eukaryota > Metazoa > Arthropoda > Insecta > Coleoptera > Elateridae > Limonius > Limonius californicus. The sequence goes on from JABXWE010009940.1 coordinate 20,140, forward strand.
TATTAGCCTTTCCCCGCGTTCATTTATAGAGCCGAGTCCGAAATTTCCTATGTATGGACTCTTGTTATTTTTGGGTATTCCCACCTTGGCGTTAAAATCGCCCATAATGATTTTGTAGTGTGTTTTTTCTGTTTTTTGCGCACGCGAAATATCTTCATATAACTCCTCTATTTCTTCATCGGGAGAAGCGCTCGTTGGGGCATACACCTGAATGATCTGTAAGCTGTATCGTTGTGATATTTCCATAACTATATATATATATTACTCTTGCTGATATTGCTTTCATTTGAGTGACTAAATGTTTTATATCTTTATGTATCATAATGGCTATTCCGCCTATGTGTGTGTCTATTTCTTTATTGTTTTGATAGAGAATATGTCCGGTCTTTAATATAGTGCATTTTTCTTCGGGCAGTCTTGTCTCACTTAGACCTAGGATGCTCCATTTTATATGTGATAATTCTTCTTCTAGCTTTTCTAGACGTTCGCTCGACATCATTGTTCGGATGTTGTATGTGGCAATGTAAAGTTTCGTCTTTGGTTTATTTTCAGATATTAATATTCTTTGCGAATTTTTGCCTCCCCCAGAATCCTTGAGGCAGACCTTTTTAAAGGTGTGGGATTTATCATTTAATGACCTACCCACCTGGGGTTTATTTTCGTGTGTTTTGAAATTCGCCATGTTGTTTAGGGGGTTTTTAGCCTTAATCTTCCACGTTGGCTAGACGGCTTGGAAGATGGGTTAGGATGTAGAGAGAAGGATAAATAAGGATGGACAGGATGTCGGGCTAGGGCATGATCTCTTCAGTGTAGGGAGGTGGGAGAGATCATGAGCTCGCGTAGGCAGGGTTGCTATGTCCCTGAAGTAGATCTGTTCTCCGCCGGGTTCGCAGAAGAGTATCTACCCGCTACCTTGGGCAATAGCATTATGTAACTTGCATGGGGTTTTAAAGTGTTCGGCCTGTTTTTAAGGGGATATAGTGTTTGTTTGTCGGTACTGGTTAATTTGCTTTCTCCTGTTTGTCAGCAACTTCCAGACATTTTCTGTCTGCCTTACAGCTCATACTACTTGTATTTAGAAAATGTCTCCCAAAATTTCTTCTTCATCTCTTGTATTCTGGAATTTACTAGGTTTCTTTTCTGCACATATTCTCGGTATTTCTCTGGTGTTGTGTTATTTTTGAATTTCAAATAGGCTTTCCTCTTCTCTGCTGCTAGCGTCATTACCGATTACGTGAACCGTGATTTGTTGTTATGTTTTGCATTTATATTAACTTTCCTAGTGCTCAGCGCTTCCTTTGCCCTGACAATTATATTGAAACCATTATATACAGTTTCCATTGCGATAAATAAATTCTGTAATACAGAGTTAAAATCTACGACAAAGATTTTTTACTTTGTAAATTTAATCTATAGTATGATTTCATACTGTCTGTAAAGGATCCAAATGAAGCAATAATTTAGCATACAAACTTCAGGAAAAGGTGAAATTTCCCCAATAGAAGACTCATATAAAAAGGATTGACGACGCAAAAGGAATCTTGGTTTTCTTCGACAGGATTTTAGACGATTGGCAAAATTTTTGAAATTTGTTGATAACGATACTGTAATATAAAACTATTTATTGATACATTACTGCTACATCATTTTAAGATGATAATCGATGAAGTCCATGGGATGGTACAATACAATCATAATTCTGAAAAATATGATTGTGAATTGGCTTCTGTTGACTTACTTCAAAAACCGAACAGCAATGAGCAACGCGACGATGTGAAGAAAGGTATTACAAAATTTTATATTTAATCATCCTGGACAGTTTAAGTTTTGGTTCAAGGTGGTACAAAGGGGAAGGACAAAGAGGAGCCTCTTTTTTTGACAACTGTATTATAAACCAAAAGACAATAATAATGCTGATGCAAATCATGCATGTTTAAGGGCCATACGCTCAAAACAGATTGTAATTTCTACAGGATGTCCAATAATATCTATCAAACTGCCAAAATATCGAGGATCCTGTTACTGATAATGGGAAATGGTGCTGAAATTTTCAAGAAAAAATAGATGAAATTGATATTCAACTGACTCAGGAGGTAGATGATCAAGATTTCTTTGAACAGTTCATCTAAGACACTCCACCAACTCCGGAAAAGTGGAAGAGATAGATGTAAAAGGCAATTCCCAACCTGCCGAGGAAAAAGATCGAAGGTTTAATAATAGAGGAAGGAAATAATTTTAAACATATTTCAGAGAATGTTAAAAGAAAAGCAGCTCTACAACAATATTGTAAACGAAAAGATTTGACGATTATTATTCGGAATTATTTGGAGAAAGAACACAGACTTTCATAGACATCGGCATTTATGAGCAAGTGGCAAGAAATCATAATAAGGGATATCTCGTCTTTCCGTTCCCTAGGAGTTGCTATTGGAAGAGAAAAGCTCCCGACAAAGAAAAAAGAGGCTAAATAAAAATCATCACAATTTAGAACAATTTAAGAACCTCCCCTGATTGGTAACCTTTCAGATTAATACTTTATCATTAACTTTAAATAAATTCCACTATTCACAATGAACTTAAAAAAGAAGTGAAGGAGTTGATGAGGGTGATTTAAGTATCATCATTTATGGCATAGCGCATAGTAGACATGCGTCCCGAAAAATAATGTGGATCAGGACTGCATGGTGTTTATCAAAAATGTATATAAATATGGTTCAGGAAAGTACAAATCCATTGGTTCAGAAATGTATCATTTATTTTGTATAAAAGTACAATTTAGTTTTCTGCCTTTTTAAAGTATATTTTTCAAAACTAAGAAACAGGGATGACAATAGACAGATATACGCGGCAAGCAAAGCTATAACTGTTTGTTTTACAAGTGGAGCAGGATAGTACGAAAGTACAATTGGTTCAAGATAGATATAAAGATCTATATATATATATACAGTCAGGTATATATATATATATATATAAATCCTGCTATCAATATTTCGTCCTTTCATAACCCAGTCTTATTGCGTCCACTAGAAATACTGCAGTTAGACAAAAGATTATTCAAGTATATTACTCTCCACCAAATATCAGGTCGATCGCTCCTTTTAAAGTTTTTCTACGTTGCTTTAAGTGTATATATTTTTTTCATATCGCGTACCTTAGTGACTCCTTTCATTCTGCTAACATTATTGCGACCACTGTATATTTGTGTGTACAGTTTCCATACCATCTCACGCACATTACTGCATCCGCCATGTTGCCTGATTTCCTGACCATTAATGTTCTAAAAATAGCTTTACTTACATTGCATACAGTAAACGTGTTCTCCATACACATTTTCGGTATATTCGGCTTCCAGGAATTCTTCCGTGTAGCAACTTCTTGGTCTTGCGACGGACCGGGGTGGTTGTCTTGGCGACGTTTCGGTAAAGTCACATTTGCCAACTTCAGGTCTTGTCCAATAACTTTCTGATGGTGATACGACTATGTATATATACATATATATATATACATATATATATACATAATGGAAGTGACTACTTAACACGTGCCAATATATATATATATATATAAATCCTGCTATCAATATTTCGCCCTTTCATAACCCAGTCTTATTGCGTCCACTAGAAATACTGCAGTTAGACAAAAGATTATTCAAGTATATTACTCTCCACCAAATATCAGGTCGATCGCTCCTTTTAAAGTTTTTCTACGTTGCTTTAAGTGTATATATTTTTTTCATATCGCGTACCTTAGTGACTCCTTTCATTCTGCTAACATTATTGCGACCACTGTATATTTGTGTGTACAGTTTCCATACCATCTCACGCACATTACTGCATCCGCCATGTTGCCTGATTTCCTGACCATTAATGTTCTAAAAATAGCTTTACTTACATTGCATACAGTAAACGTGTTCTCCATACACATTTTCGGTATATTCGATTGTGTGTATTTTGTGTTGCATTTTTACTTGTCAGGCTCCTACTCTTAACTGAATAACTCTGTATATTAAAAATTACTAGTCAGAAGACAAAACAGAGAAGTTTTAATGCTTCATTTTATTATAATTAGAGCTAGGATAGTTAGGCAAATTACCTTTTTTAATAAATGGAAGGATTAAAGGCAGACTCAATTTTACATCCGTTTTAGAATGCGTGCAATTCAAAAATGCTAATTTTATTTTGCCTTTCTTGCGTCTTTTTATGGAATCTACATTTTTTGAGGAATTTCCTATTTTTCTTGCCTTTTTGTGCCTTTTATGCTATATTAAATATAAATTTTAAGAAATCTGGTTATTAAATTTTTAATTTAAAAGAAATTTGTACTAGCAGTATTCCAAGAAAAATGCACATTTTAAATTTCTGAAATAGATTGTAGAAAGTATTATTCCCATAGCATTTAAAGATAGAGGCTTAGTGGGTTTTACCCTTTATTGCTACCGGCTGAAAATTTCTCAGAAGGATTATTTTCTTGAGATTTATTTTAATGAGGGACCAGTAGGTATTGTCAATAGAAAGTATTCTATTGAATCAGCCAGTGTGTCACAATTTTCGAAAGTGTTAACGTTAACGCTGTTTCTTTTAATTTTCTCAAGTATTCTTCAGATTTTGCAGTTTTTTTGTTTTTTCCAGTCTTTTTTGGTAATTCTGCCTTTTTTCTTTTTTGCCTTTTTTCACATTATTTTTCCTTTTTACTGCCTTTTTATATCTTTTTTTTTGCTTTTTTGCATGCCTTTTTCGAGATTTTATTTTGCCTAACTATCCTAGCTCTAATTATAATATTAGCACTTATTTTCAAAGAGAGAAATAAAAACTTATCACTGGGAAAAAACGTGAAAACAATTATCAAGGGATTTTGACCTTTTGACACAAATGCTGTTTCTGCCTATCATGTGAATGTGGAAGTTTGATTATCATGTATCATATCGCATCTTTGACGTTCAATCGAAAAACTGACTACGCCTTGTTGTAGAACATCCTTCGAAATATATGTATTATGCATACCATAAATAGTTAATCAACTCCTAATAATAAACTCACTAAGGAAAAAGTAGTATAGCCTGAATCACCCTGTATAATTATTATACAGTTTTTAATTAACATTTTGTTCGCTTATTTACAGTGTTAAACCGTATTAAAATCTAAAAAAAAACATTTAAGTAAGAAAATATTATTGTTTACTATCTATAATAGGAATATAATCGATTGATGATAACATAACTAGTTCGTATTTTTAACGAAAACAGGTGTACAACGCATACCTCTTTCCCACTTTTTTACTGCAAATGTGATGTTGATATATTAATAAGCTCGCAACTGACATCAATGAATAATACTTTCAAAGCGTAGGACAGTTTAAAATTGTAAATCTCACTTTATAATTTTTTTGTATTAGGCGGCCGTGGGCTAGAGGTTAGCGCGTTAGACTTCTATGCGGAAGGTTTTGGGTTCAATTCCCACTACCGGATTTTTACCGGCCGTGCTCCCTCGCAAGGCAATGGCAAACCAGCGAGGTATTCTGCCTAGTAAATCTTCTCTGGAGTAGAAGTGTTTACACTCCCGTGGTTCGGAGCCCACGTTGAGCTGTAGGTCCTCTACGCCTGTGGCACTTTAAACGCGCAACACAGGCATAGGAGAGAAGATCGTTACGTCCCGTAAGAGATAAAGCACCCAGAAAAGAAAAACAATAGGAATGGAAAAAAGTCCGTTTCTTTCCTTTTTTTTTGGAATTACGGGTTCAATTTTATAGTAGTCGTCGAAGTTGAAGGTTCGGCAATAAAGTTTGTCATATTCTCAGAAGTTGGTTCATCTTCTACGTCACTTTCGCCACTTCTTTGTTGATGCATTAGTAAATCTTCATCCATATTTACATTAATTTCATTGCTGCCATTTTGCGTAAATTTGATATCAATTGCGGGATCTGCAGTTTCCGATTACCAAACCAGTTATATTTTTTCTTTTTCCAAAAACTCTCATTCTCTCACTCTCTATTTCATCTGCATAAAAAAATTTGAAGTTATGTATTTACCTAATCGAGAGCGGTTTGTAGTTGATAAGGATAACGTAGTCAACATCTAAAATCTAACTTTCAGGAAATTAACTAAATCTTGCAAGCGTAATATTTTATGGGAATCTCCGTTATTAACAAGGATAGAAGAAAATGATTTGGGCACTATTTAGTAAAATTTTGGAGAGGAATTCATTGGTGCCAATAGATATCGACTAACTATTTTAATTTAGAGGATACGGTTGCAAAATGAAAATTTCAGCATTTCGTTCCGACGTTGTAGCACAGTAATTCCAAAAATTAGAAGAGTACTTTTTCCTTACTTTTTACATTGAATAGCGGAATCTAATCATATCTACTCTAGTATCTTTGAAAACCCTACGTTAGCCGGATGGATTTCGGAATACACATTTGTGTTGGTTGCAGTTACTTGAAAATTTCATCTCGGCCAAAAAATGGAATTAAATCGTGAACATATTCGTGCGATTATTTTTTACAATTTTCGACGTGGATTAACTCAACAACAGTGCAGCGATGAACTTAATTCGCTTTTTGGCAATGAAGCACCATCAAGGACCAGTGTTTATCGATGGTTTACCGAATTCAATCGTGGCCGTAGTTCGTTCAACGACGAATTTCGTGAAGGTCGTCCAAAATCGGTTGTAGTTCCGAAAAACATTGATGCGGTACGTGAACTGATACTGCAAGATCGTCATGTGACTTATCGTGAGATTGAGGTATCCTTGGACATTAGTGGGACCAGCCTACATTCAATTTTGCATGAACATTTGGATTTCTTCGCGTTGGATCCCACGTAATTTGACAATCGCTCAAAAGCAAGCTCCTGTCAATTGCTCGCAACAAATGGTCAAAAAAATCGATCGCGGTGCTTCAAAACATGTATATGACATCGTGACAGGTGACGAATCGTGGATCTACGCGTATGAGCCCGAAAGTAAACAGCAGTCGACTGTATGGGTTTTCTAAGGCGAGCCAAACCCAACAAAAGTCGTTCCTGCTCGAACCACTTTGAAGCAAATGGTCGCCTGTTTCTTCGGTAAAACTGGACCTGTCTCAACGGTACCATTTGTGCAACGTAGAACGGTCAATGTTGAATGGTACACAACCATTTGTTTGCCACAAGTCTTCGAAGAAATAAGGAAAACCAACCGCCGAAGACGGATCATTCTCCACCACGACAATGCGAGCTCTAACACATCGGCTCGAACAAGTGACTTTTTGAGCACTCAAAACGTCGATTAAATGAGTCATCCGCCGTATAGTCCTGATTTGGCACCCAATGACTTCTTTTTATTGCCGAACATCAAAAATAAATTGCGAGGTCAACGTTTTTCGACACCTGAAGAAGCGGTTGATGCGTTCAAAATACATGTTTTATAGATACCTCAATCGGAGTGGTAAAAGTTCTTCGAAAATTGGTTCACACGCATGCAAAAGTGTATTGATCTTCATGGAGAATATTTTGAAAAACAATAAAACCATTTTCGATGATAAATATTTGTTTTTGTTCTCTAATCCCGAAATATAAAAAGCAACCCTCGTATAATGATATTATATTTATACGGAATTACTTATGTATATAGTAAAAAAATTGTAAAAATATTATTTATTTCAAATTAAACAGGTGTTCTAATTTTTGTTACCTTTATTTATAAGAGTTACCGAACAAAACGATAAAATAAATATTTTTGTGTAGTACATATATTAAACTATTAATGTGATGCACTGAAACAATAAAAAAAAATTGTGCACATTATGGAGGGTGACACAGTTCAGCCTATTACAATTACAATACTACTCTAACGAATGTTCTGTTAGAAATTTAGTCGAATTAATACATTGCCGATATAAGTATCTACCTGCAGATTCACAACAGCCTCTTTGAAATATTTAATTAATGATTTATAACTAGGTTGCAGGATAAGAAACAAAATTTATTCACTTTTACAAACTTCAATCAAACACTACACACGACTGTTGAAATTGTAAAAACAAAATTTAGTACGCGTATTTTGGCTAAGAATAAATTATAATAATAATAAATTAAAGGTAGATAGGGGGATCTTCGGCTGCTAAAACACGAATGCTGAGACAAATTGTAATAACTTATGTTTTAATTTATAAGAATATGCAATGTTTTCTCAGTTTCCGTAAAATACTGAGGTATTTAGTATGACATATCTTCGGTAGAAAATGATTCAAAAATTTAAAATGGTCTAGTTTTTTAATTTGTCTTTTACTGTACTAAAGGCACGAAGAAGACATTAAATAATACCTAAAGCAAAACAGACACAATTTCTTATACCTATTATTTTATAGGCGTGTAACATTCTATAATCTCTTGAATTAATGAGCGACATGATTAACACATAACACACGAATATCATTTGCTTCGAGATTTAATTTAATCAAAAATAAGGACAAACAAAACCACCGACTCCGCATGTAACATTGTGTTGCAGGCAGTGCAATACAGTGTTGCAAGTTCGTGGACGCAATAAGTATAAAATGTACATTCTATATACGGAAAAGTGTATATATTTAGCGCCCTCCCAGCGACTAATGCATTGAACTATAATACCCTTCCCTTATACATCTGGCTAACAATATTGCGTCCATCAATTTTATGAATTTGCCGCTATATTTTATATGTTAGAGCAATGCAGGTTTGTCAGGTTGGAGAGAACTGGAAAGATGGTTACACTGCTTTTAAAATAAATTACGAAACAGCGGGAATTTTAAATTTTTATTAGCGATTACATTATTGCGTCCGGTATACGGCCGCAATAATTCGTCGGACGCAATAGCAACCGTAAATTGGCAATGTATGGACGCAACAATGATAGCAGGATGCATATATATATATATATATATAAAATTGAATATGGGCATCAAAATAGCACAGTTTTCTATTCTCGCCGAATCGATCTATTTAAGAAAAACAATTACCTATTGTAGACTATTCTTATAAACAACTTGCATACTAAATGAGCACTTGCGGCACATCTAGGTGCTTACATTTAGACAAGATCGTCAAGAACTGGTTATTTTATTTTCTGTATAAAAATATAAATGTTACTGCAATCGCTATATGGCTTGTGGCCTTTGGAGATGTCTGTGAACAATTTCAGAACAGAATTTAACGCGCAATACCATTGCAACTTGATAAAAAAATAGCGAAATAGTGTATCACTTTTAAGCGGCAAATCAACTATAAAGCCTCGATCGGCGTGTACTGCAGAAATTAAAGAGGGAATTAGACATGCAATTCTTCGAAATCTTAAATGTTTTGTCGGTAAGCACGCGTCTGGATCAAAATTATCAGAACCAAGTACACGAAGAAAATTAAATTTTATCTTTACAAGATTTCAATTGATAAACGATGGGCTACGCTATATATTCAAATCTAACGAAGCACTTTCGATCTTAGGCGACTAAAAATCCTATCGAACTTCATTAAAACCTCTTGACATTCGCCGAAAGCCACAGTTTGGTGTGCTGTTTCGTCATCAAGAATAATCGGGTCATATTTTTTGAGGGGATTGGCGAAACAGTAACCGTGACGTTTCAAAGGTATTCACAAATGCTTCAAACGGTTTGCTTGCCACCAATTGGAGAAGTGGAAGATGAGTATTGGTTATAGCAAGGTGGTTCAATTAACTACATAGTAAGACTTTATATGCAGATCTTACGGGAAGAGTTTCCTCATCATCTGATTTCTTGCAATGACGGCTTGCATTAGCCAGTGAGATCCCTCGATATCACTGTTCCAGATTTTTGTTGTGAGCTACCTAAAAATTAAAGTATATTGTATTGCAAAACGAAGAACAACTGATTGTCCATTGCTTAGAAGAGTGTATTAAAAATGACGGAGGCCACTTGCAGTTTAAAATATTTCATAAATAGTTCTCTCGTTCATACACTTTAGTCGTTTTGTTCAGATTTGTAACTTACGACAATAAATTATTAAACGGAGAACAGAATAGTCAGTAGCTTTTGACGTACATTACCAACAAATATTACATGCATATTGTGTGTTACGTGTATAAAATACCCAGTTTTTTGTTCCGGTGTTAGGTTTCATTAGGGATCAGTTTTTATGGAAGTGCAATTTTCAAAGAAAACCTTATTATTTCGCTGAAGTATTCACAGCAAAAGATCAAAGCTATGTTTTCCAGTGTGTGGAAGCTCATGCATGCCTTTCAGATCGAAATTTGAGCTTAGAGGTAAAACTTCGGTTTAATAACCTTTTTTGTTGTCTACTACAACGGTCTCATTTAACCATCCGTTTTAGGGTGCTTTAGAATAACGATAGCTTACCCAAGTTTAAACAAAAAGCTTATACTGAAGAAGTGGTTCAAGGGGTTAATAGGAACCTAAAACTTTATACTTAATTTTGAGTAATAATTTGCGAAATTAAAAAAAATTAGCATGTAAAAGAGTTGCATCAGGGCTATTATTAACCAACCAATTATCATTGGGTCAGGTGCAAATCTACAAACATCTGCCTAGAAATGCTCCCTGAAAGCCGATTAATTTAATTGTAAATCTGTAGCTATCACACACGAAAAGTAGATGCTGATTGCATTGGCATAAAGGAATAAATCTATAAATTACCTTACTGTCGGTTTTAAGCTGCGCTTCTGGAACTGACAAAACTCTTTGATGCATTTCCATCGTCATAATCCATTGCAGGGGCGGTTATCTGGGACAACGACCTCATAACTCTTGCACAGCAGCAGTCTTCTTATTTTAGTGTCTGTAACCATGTATGTAACGTTCCTAAGAAGTGCATTATATGCATGCTAATACATAAGTCTTGTAGCGTTTAAGAATTATTAATGACATCCACTTAAAGGCGTTGTTTGCAGGTTGGGATATTAAGAGTAGGACGCTAAGAGCTTGCAAGTTATATATAAACCTAATTGCATTTACTTTACTTACTTACATAACATAAAAGTGGAGGCGGGTTTAAGGGAAAATTTGATTTGCTGTGGTTTTATTATTTAAATATTAACAGCAAGGGAGTAGTAGAGGAGACGACAAAGAAATTGATTTTCATGCAACCAGTCGTGGTGTATATAAGCCTTTATTTGAACAAAATTAGGAAATATCCAGAAAAAACATCGCAGAAGTACGTGACGGGTTTCTTTAAAAGATTTATACGTGCTGCAATGCTGACATTGACCGTTTTCTTCTATTTACCTAAAGTTTTCGTTCTGAAGTAAATATCTACCCGTAACGTACAGAATTCTAATTATTCCGTAGCTATTTCTCTACAACGTTTTCGTCTTAAATATTCAATATTGGTATAATAGTAAAAATGCAAATATTAACAAATCAAGCGGTTACTCCTCCTGCCCGGCATACGTGCAAAGAGGGCAACAGAGCAAATCCAAGATTCCTCGATAAGCTGTTGTGGGCTGATGAAGCAATATTCACAAGAAATGGTATTTTCAATACTCATAACGAAAATGTATGGGCACATGAAAATCCCCAAGCTTTGAAAGTGTAAAACTATCAAATTCGTTTTTCTGTGACCGTGTGGGCAGGAATAATCGGCAATAAACTTGTTGGGCCATTTATACTACTCCCAAGACTGAATGCAGATAACTATTTAAATTTTTTAAATGAATAATTCCCTTATACTTTCGATGACATTCCTGTTCTGTTTCGGCGTGATATGTGGGTGTAACAAGATGGGGCTCCTTCACATTATGCGGCATTGGTGAGACAGTCTCAACATGGCAACTAGATCAGTATTTCAGATATCCGTTGAATTCAAATTTTAAAATAATAACTCGGTTAGCGGTTACGTTTAGAACATATATGTATACAGTATGGAACAGCCAAATGGAATAAATTCGGTATTTCAATTATTATGCATATTTTTACAAAACCCCGAGACACGTCACTTTTAGATTATGCGAGCAGGACATTTAGGCGCCTCCGTCTGGGCGCCGGGACTTTTGGGCTCCGCCGATTGGGCGCTGGACATTTGGGCGCCGAAATTTAGAAATATTCAAAATAGTCCACGATTCTTCTGTTATTTATCGTAAGTATGATGTTTTGCAAGAAATTTCAAATGACATTGTTCACGATGTAATAGATTTGATATACAGGGTTGGGATAAAGTATGGAACCAAGTAAATATCTTTTAAACGAAAAGAACGATATTTATGAAAATTTGCAGGCAAGTGCAATGGAACAAAATGCATCTGATGTAAATTTTTTTGTTAATAATATACTTCCGGTTTAACCGGAAATGCCATCAACTTCTTTAATTTAAATGGGACACCCTATATATTTTTACAGATTTTGAAAGAGCTTGTTATTTTGAATTCATACATACTGAGTTTAGTGTAAAAAAATTTGTAAAAACGAGGAATAACTCACTGTTAGTTGTACAATAGGTGTACATTTCATTATTTTAGAATAATGAGAAACAAAATTACTTCAAATGTTCAAAATGCTCGCCGTTTACTTGCTGACAATATGCCATCCTATTAACAAATTCTTGAGTCACTCTTTCCAAGACTTCTCCACGTATTAGTTCACATTCATCAATAATTCTTTGTCTCAATTCCTGTAAGTTTGTTGGTCGTCTAACGTAAACACGTGATTTTAGATAACCCCAAAGAAAAAAATCTAACGGGCTAAGATCCGGAGAACGAGCAGGCCACTCTATGAATCCTCTACGTCCAATCCATCGATTTGGAAAATTCGCATCCAGAAAATCCCTAACCCGTCTATCATAGTGGGGAGGTGCTCCATCTTGTTGAAACCAAACATTTTGTGGTAACTGCCCATTCTGTTAAAGTGCAGGAATAATTTCGTTATTGAGTAGATCCAAATACTTGTCACCATTCAAGTTTCCGTCGATAAAAAATGGGCCTATAAGCCTATTTTCGACAATTCCCATCCAAACATTTAACTTCTGTGGATGCTGGGTATGTGCTTCATGAATCCAATGAGGATTCTCATTTGACCAATACCTTGAGTTATGGCGATTAACTGTTCCATTTAAACAAAAAGTTGCCTCTTCGGAAAAAACTATGTTAGAAGCAAAATTTTCGTCGACATTACAGATGTCCATTAGCCGTTCGCAAAATTCCAGCCGTCGGTCAAAATCATCGTCTGACAATTCTTGAACCAACTGTACCTTATACGGATGATACTTTTCACTTTTTAATATCTTTCCTACAGAACGTCGACTGATACCATGGTTTAGTGCCAAATTTGTGGTGGAAGTTTGAGGTGATTCTTCTAAATCGATTGCAATATTTTGTTTAACAGTTTCGTTCGTTGCAGTCCGCGGTCTTCCAGGTTTTAGCAAATTTTGTACCATCCCAGTTGTATTAAAACGTTGTAATGTTTTAGTTACTGTTGAGCGTGATATAGGATTTCTCTCCGGATGCAAATTATTAAAAATATGACACACTTCTTCATGAGTTCTAACACGATCACCATAACCGATCATCATTAAAATTTCAATACGCTCTTTTTCACTTAATTGAACCATTCTAAATTGTAAAATTTAATTCCGTCAATTAGAATTTGACACTTGGAGAACAAAAGACGTACTAAACAGTACTTGTTTATTTATTACTATGCATACAAACAACATCAATTAGTTTATCTAAATAGTTTTTTGCTCTAATGCAAAAAACTCAAAGGAGGTTGATTAAAGTGCTATATTCCTCGTTTTTACAAATTTTTTTACACTAAACTCAGTATGTATGAATTCAAAATAACAAGCTCTTTCAAAATCTGTAAAAATATATAGGGTGTCCCATTTAAATTAAAGAAGTTGATGGCATTTCCGGTTAAACCGGAAGTATATTATTAACAAAAAAATTTACATCAGATGCATTTTGTTCCATTGCACTTGTCTGCAAATTTTCATAAATATCGTTCTTTTCGTTTAAAAGATATTTACTTGGTTCCATACTTTATCCCAACCCTGTATATGTATCTATTTAAGTAAATTTACAATTACTGCACAAAATGTAATACAATCAACTTACGGCTTAGGTAAAAAAGAAAACTTCTGCATTTATAATCTTAAACCATTCCAGAAAATTAAAACAAATATCATCGTCACAGAAATTAATTATTATATAACAAGTAAAATCAGGTTACAGTTACTTAAATAATATACATATAGTCACATAATAAAAAGTAGAACTACAATATAATTCACCTCTAGATTTTGTTTGCCATTCACATTATTTCACTTTTATGCTTAATCCATTGCAAAGTTGTGAGAAATCCCTCTTAAATATTCCATAATTGTTCCAAATTCTTGAACTATATTTCGCATCCTTTCATCAGCCGTTTGGTATTTTTTCCGTTTGTGCGGGGGAGCGTCACAACGTAAGAATTTTCCGTAAAACGCATCTCGTCCTTTTTGAATTGTTCGTAAACCATCTATGAATTTCCATATAGACGTATGATCCATGTCTAATTGGGACTGTAAGCTACGATGTGCAGCCTCTGCAAAGTTATTTGTACGATCTTGGTTGTTTAGTACCCTTTCGTACATGTTCCAAATATTAGGCGAAAAAAGTGCCCTTCGTCGTGTACCGTTCCTATTTCGCCTACCGACGTAATTGTCTTCAAACCAATTTAAAATTGGTTGCAATTCATTTGGTAGATGCATGGATAATTCTTCAATTGCGTCATCGAGTTGCTGAACAGGAGTGAAAACTAACGCAGATATTGTACGTGCGCTTAACGCAAATTCAGGGTTGCTATTATATGGTATTATCAATCCATTTTCACACAGTTGTTTTTTTAAATTTGTTACAAGATGAAACAGACAACCATGTAAGTGGGCTGTTGGAAAAGCATCAGTAGCTGATCCGATTACAGCCATTTCGAAATTCAGTGAAATTGTTTCGGGTTGGAACTGCGGCCACATTTCCTTGAAAAGTGAAAATAGTCTATCATAGGTTTGTCGGGTTTTGTTGTGTAAAAGAGTGTATAAAACTGGAAAAAGGAAGCCATTCCTATTGGCCGGTATCACGTAAACTTGGTAAAATAGTGGAGGTGCTTGTGGAAATGTTACATCCATGAAAATGTGTTTCATATGTTGACTCCACCGTGTATTATCTTCTCTAGAAAATATTAGTATTCTTTGTGGGTTGGGGCGCTCTGATCCAGTATCCTTCATGAGAAATGCTTCAGTTTGTCCAGAAACAAATTCGTAAATTCTGTAGGCTACTGGAATAATTAAGGTGTCTAAATCCAATGGAGTTGGCGGCGCACCAGCAACAATATTTCGCGTTCGCTGACACAGTTTTCTAATAGCATCTCCATTAGGAATTTTCCCTTGAACGGCTGCTCCGGTATCTTCTAGGGCACGATTTAGTATCTGGGCTGGCGTATCCATCGTTTCCTCAGTTCGTGTTTTTATAGAAACTTTTATTTTAGCAACACATACCCCTGCTGCGTCATCATCATGGTTGTGGTTTCCAATATCACACAAATATTCATCATTCGCAGTTGTATGTAGACGACCAGGGCACTTGTCTGCTTTTCTCTCACATCTCCAAAACTTCTTCGCTCCATCTTTGCTGGTTTTATCGTAAATGTACAGGTAACCGTTAGAGCCGAGCTTCTTTTGGTTGCGGTTGGTTTTTGTAACTTCCAGAACTTTAGACAACACTAACGAACAACTAAAATTACTATTCGCAAATAACAACTGAAGAAATATTGTTGGGGGGTGAGTTTAAATAGATCCAGAGACACGGAACTACCTAATCACCTGTAGGTACTAATAGAAGTACATCAGAAAGACTCAAGGGTAATTAAGATTAGGGAAATTAGAAGAATTTAGTTTACCTACGTAATGACTTCAATTTACTGCATAATGGTCTCATAATCGATATCTATTAAGTTTATGTGGTAAAATGGTTGATACTAATGACAATTACAACAAGACATTACGTGGAATTATTAAAAATAATTAAGCAACATTATTAGAAGTTTCAAACTATTTAAAAATGTATACTACTGGCGCCCAAACGTCCGGCGGTCAAAAGTATGGCGCCCAAACGGTGGCGCCCAAATGTCGCGTACCGAGATTATAAAGGACATCGTGCAACGCATGAATGTCATCCCTAAATTCAACCCTCTCCGAGTAACAGTTGCAACCAACAAATTTTTAAATTGGAAGTAGGGGCTCGTGATACCTCATTTGAAAGGTCTTTTCATTCTCTATTCAAAAATGTTATGGTTATAAAATTTATGGCAAAAAATGTAATGCTTGAGTTTATTGTTTCAGCAGTTAGAAGAAGTGGTTATTCCACCAAATTTGTGTTTACCAGTTTCATAGCTTTTACCTCCTATGTTCCAAAAAAAGGTAAAACTGTTACACTTATTTCTGCTTTGCATAATGATGAGTCAATCTGATCCTGAAACCGGTGACGAAATGAAACCATCTACCATAACATTTTACAATCGGACTAAAGGTCCACACCACCTTTAGTCCGATTGTCCGCTCACAAAATGTCTGCTTCCACCAATTTAGGGCGGCTTCAAGGTATATTTTAAAAAGTGTAGTAGCGAGAAAGCAGTCAAGACGTAGGCACTTTGAAATACATAAACAATTCTTTCAGTAGTTTGATATCATTACTACATTCTTCGAAAATCTTTCCCACCGCATTTATATACACCTTGCTGATATCTTGTGGTTCATACTATTCCACAGATTGCCTAGTGGAACGGTATCATATGCTTTCTAGAAGTCGGTAAACGTTAGGTGTGCTGTTCTTTCTCGTCCCATTCGTTTTCCAATAGGTAAGTGCCTTCAGGACAAATATGGCATCTACACAATATCTTCCTGCTCTGAAATCATTTTGTTCTTATATGTTCTTCGAGTCCTCGTTTTATCATCTGTCCATATACTCTGGATAATAGGGGCCTCGGTGGAGTACTGCGGATATGCATTGCCACTCGAGACCACAGCGAAATGTGGCCGATCGGCTGGGGTGTTCGAATCCCAACTGGGGTGACCTCATTTCGCTTAGTTAAGTTTAGGGTGCATGTTGCATGAATGTTTAGTGTGTAAGGGACGCCCGCACCCCTCTGAAGTAATGCGAAAGCGGTTTTCAGGGGAGAGGAAGGTAGTATGAATGAATGGAAACAACATACTGTGGATAATAAACTGATTACACTGATCAAATATGCAACGCAAATAAAAAATGTTTTGTAATTTATTTATTAAAATCACCATTCTTTTCTGTTGATCTACTATATGGTAAACTTAAATAATATTTTTTTGAGAAACGAGTTAGAGGAACGATCTCAACATAAACTGAAAAGTTTGACTTACAATAAAGTTTATTTTTATTACGTAGAATTACAAAATTGTTTCGAAGTTATATTGAAATTTACAAATGCAAAAATGAGTCGGCTAGGTAATGAATATTTTTCTTTATATCTATATCAAAATTTCTATGGTAATTTAAGGAAAAGATGGTTAGGTTAGGTTAGGTGCAGTACCAGTTACAACTAGAATTTTCTGCCGAAATGACGATCGCCCAGTTAACCATCGCCCGTTGTGAATGAATCATCCAGTTGACCGTCGCTCAGTTGTCGTGCACCGTCCCTCAGAATGTAATGTAAAACATTCACAATTAAATATTTTGCGTTATTGACTGATAAGTAACAGTAGCAACTGAATTATACTTCCATAACGTTTGAATAATTGTAGTAAATGATAAACTGCGTAGCTTAAATAAGACACGTTTTGTTTTCCACAGCCAACCTTTATCGAAAATTATGTTGATCATATTGTAGTACAAAATTAAATCGTATTACTAGTACTACTACTACTACTAAATAACACAGCATGAATTCAATAGAGTATCGTATAATATAATTACAACAAAGCGAACCGGAATTGTTCCGATAAGCCGCTACCATTTATGAGGAGATAACCAATGCAACCGGTAATGTGAGTCTTAACGACGCTCGACAGGTCTCACGTACTCCTGGTAACTGCAATCCAGATAAGTAAGTATCAGAGTAAGGAATAACGAGTTTATTATACTTGCAGTTCCGGATTTTAAAGCCCATAATGTTGGTTCTTTATTACGTTATGCTTTTCAACCATCCTCAACAGCATACAGTAGACTGCAAATAGGGCTGCGGGTGGCTCGGAGGTGCGCGTTGACAAAACAGTGGAGTGGGAAGCGGAGCTCACTTTTTACTTGACTCTCGAGCGAGTAACATAGGTACATTCCCTTAAAAAGTAGCAGCTTCCAAAACTTATTTGTTAAACTTGCTCTTAATTGATTATTGTTGTTTTCTTTTTTATTTGTTGTTTGTGCTACTGCTGTTTTTGTTGTTTGTGTTGTTGCTGTTTTTTGTTATTTGTTGTTTGTGCGTATTATTGCTGTCGTTGCATCTACTGAAGAAAAATGGTCTTCAAGACTAAAGTTAAAGGAAAAGTTTTAAGCGGCCAATCCCGAGAAATCATAAGTGCCGTTTTAAAATTTATGAGGGAGGAGAGTGAAGCTTCATGACACAAGAGCCCGCCTTAGATTTAATTGTAGACAATTTAATTATAAATTTAGGTGAAGATGATAGCGAAACGGAAACTGATTTTGAAAGTGATAGTTCAGATGGAAGTTTATCAGGCATGGAATATTTAAATTAATATTTTTTTATTCTTATATATTCATATAACTGCTGAGGATTACAAATTTTACTGAGAATACGGAGTAAACGGAAACACAAATTTAAGAAGCATACAACAACAGAACTGCATTCCATCTTCATAATCCGGAAGTATTAGGTAGTTGTTAAACCAGGCAACAACTAAATAACTACCTGCCCGTATTAGAAACTACATTTAAAGGTATTTATTTTAAAAATGCATTCTTCTAATTTTGAACAGGGCTTCCGAAAATATTTTGAAAGTTCTTTTATTGCAATTTTTTGTGTATTTTTTATTAATTCAACCCATTTCACCTTTTCTTTTGTGTACATTTATTTAAAGCTTGTAAATTATAATAGTAAACGGATTTGGAATTAGAAAGTCATTGGACATTTCTTAGAAACGTCTTAAATGTAGGTAAAACTAAAGTTCCTTTAAAATTAGACATAACTTTATGGCTCATTAGCACTTGTAATCTTAATAATCCTTAGAAACATCTTTCACACTTTACATAAAAACGCAAGTTAATTTTTGCGGCTGAATGTACTGGCAGTGTGACGTGCGTACTTCGTCTCTGTCATTCATTCAACATCTTTGTTTATCTTGTGCGCAGTTGAGCCGCAACGCTAATTGCAGTCTACTGTACATCTTGCAAATGCGAGTAATATAAGATGTATTGTGTAGGTCTTGAATTTTCCTCATACTTTCATTAAATGCTCCTGGCCATAGAGACGTCCGCATGACATGTACATTGTGAAAATGCGAAGCAAGAAACATAAAATGTTGCACAGCGCAATCGAGATGGAAGTTATGTGTCGAAAAATAAAGCGCTTTCTGACTGGCTGTCGATTTATTGCAGAGATAGCCGTTAGAATGCTGATCAGAAAAGTAAAGACGCCATTAAATCAGATGCTTAAAGTAAATGTTGCATTTGCGAGGAATAATTTTTGCTGTGTATCAAGCGCAAAATGCACATGAAGGAAGATACATTTGCATTCCAAAGGCATTATTCCTATTTTCCGTGAAGGAATTACGTATTATCAGTACACAATTTTCCATTAGCACATCGATTTCGTTTTCATAATTTATTTTTCCCGGAGAAATCCCGGAGAACTGGAATAATGCAGTAGTGATATTATTATATAAGAACGGTGCCCAAGGTAACTTAGAGAATTATAGACCGATAAGTCTGCTATCCCAAATATAGAAGTTGTTCACAAGAATCATCAGAAATCGGTTGAGAAAGAAGTTAGATGACTATCAACCAACCTAACAAGCCGGCTTTAGAAAAGAAAATAGCACTAGCGAACACCTGTTATCTATGAGAATACTAATCGAAAACTCTGTTGAGTATAACTTGGAATTAAATTTAGCTTTGTAGACTATCAAAAAGACTTCGACACAGTGGAACATTGCACAATCATGAACTCATTAAGAAATGCCAGAATAGATCAGCGATACGCAGTATTGATCGAAATCATTTATAAGAACGCTATATCCACTATACAACTTTATAAAAACACGAAACCGATTAAAATTAAATGTGGTATAGGACAGGGTGATATCTTATTGCCGAAGTTATTTACGGCTTGTCTAGAGGATGTTTTCAAGCAACTACCGTGGCAAGAAGATAAGGGGATCTTAGTAAATGGGAAAAGATTAAATAATCTGAGGTATGCAAACGACATAGTCATTATAGCAGAAACCCCTGAACAACTTCAGACTATGCTAACGGAATTGGACAAAGCTCCCTATGAAATCGGATTGAACATGAATTTAACATAGACAAAAGTATTGTGTAGTAGAGTTTTAGAACAAAAAATAAAAGTAACAGAACAAGAATTCGAAGAAGTGAGCAGTTATGTTTATTTGGGACATACGATAACCCTAGGCAAAGAAAACCAAGCTGAAGAAGTCTATGGGAAAAGAAGGTTGGTATAGGCTATTTTCGGAAAGTTGAGTAAGACGTTAAAAAACAAGAAGATACGTACGTCTCTCCGATCTCGTGTATTCGATCAATGTGTCTTGCCCGTTCTAACATATTGGACACAGATGTGGACTCATACAAAACAGTCAGTGAATAAACTGAAAGTGAGACAAAGGGCCATGGAACGCCAAATGTTGAGTATAACGTTAAAGGATCATAAAACAAATACCTGGATCCGGAAGAAAACAAAAACAAAGAATGTTGCCGAAGCAGTAGCAGAGCTGAAATGGAACTACGCGGGTCATGTGGCAAGATACAAGCACGAAAGATGGACCAACATGATTTTAAAATGCCGACCATACATGAGAAGAAAAAATAGAGTACGCCCTCCCATGCGGCGGACAGACGATTTAAAGAGATCGGCTGGATTTACCTGGATTAGAAACGTACAAAATAGAGAAAGATAGCATAGAATGAGGGAGGCCTATGTTCAAAAATGGACCAAAAATGGTTAATGAGATGAGGGATGACTTTTTCCGGATCGTTTTCGATGTAAATAACATTTTCGATATATGTGCATTCGGATAAATGTAATGTAGTAAAGAACAGGCTGTTAGCCTACCTTGGAAGAGAGAAGAAGAAGAAGAAGAAAAAACAATTTCCTTTTTATTTAAAATATTATTAAATCAATTTATCGTCGTTTGGTTTCTATATCTTCTAAATTTAAGTGTTTTTCCTGGGGACCGCGGTAGAGTAATGGCCTCAGCGCTTGGCTTCGAAGTTATTCTACCAAAGTCGCTCAGGTTCGAATCCTGAGCACTGCACTTTCCCAGGGTGTTTGTGGTGTCTGGGGCATGGGGTTTTTCAAGGGTGGGGCATGTTAGACCTGTGAATAGCACGAAATGTGCTGAGCCGGGATAAGCTGGGAGGGATAGGAATCTTGGAGTTGCCTTTGGCAACTCCACGATTCTTTAAAAAAAAGAGTGTTTTTCCTAGAGGAAGCAAAGTTTATATATCCACGGAATCACCAAAAACAGTTGTTTAATATTACATAACGTTCTTAAAAATATGTTATATATTTTGTTATAAATACACGGTCTTTTTAATTTTATTATCTACATAAACAAATTAATTTACGTTTTGCAGCGATACGAATAGTAATAAAACCTGCGTTGGATCGTTTAAGTTGCAAAATTTTAATATCCTGGAGATATTTGAATGTCATACTGCGTCGTGAGACATTCTAAAAAAATTCCAAAGATGTTTTCTCCTAAATTTTTCAGTTAGTTTGTCTTTTACTATTCCAGAGCTAATAAATAATAATCTTGATGTAGTACCTTCCAAAATTACTTATTATTTATTTATTTATTCTTTTATGTAAATGAAGGTGCATCCACCTATTTGGTTATTAGCAGCAGTGTTATATAGGTAAGTTACATTAAGTTGTTTAATAACTAGGTAGAATGACATTAATTTTTGTGATATTCTGATCAATTTTAGTTGATATTAGATTTGCGATATCATTTGGAGTCTTTTAGCTATTATTAGTTAACTGCGCTGCGACGAGTAGATTTTTTATTGTGACCGGTTGATTTCAGGTGTCGCAGACGTCTGGCCAAGAAGGGCTGGTGAAGAGATATTGGCTAGTGATGCTTCTGTGGCTGATTCTTAGTCATGTGGGGGCATTGCAATCCTTTTCTATTTGTGTCTATTTTCTGTGGTTTTGTTGTAGTTTGATGTCCCTTAGTTTGTCGTGGTTTTCCATATTTCGATCCACTCTTCTTGGATTTTCGTTATTATTTTGGACCTGAAGTCTGCTGGTTGTATTAAGTCTTCTGTGCTGAGGGTTGTGTTGGTCGATACTGATTTTGCGGGGTTTGCTTCTTCGTTCTTAGGAATGTTTGCAGGTAGCCAGAACAATGTTACAATTTTCATTTGTTCGTATACATATTATTTAGTACTTCGTGTATTTTGTGTATCAATGGATTTTTGGAATACATTTCTGGGACGCTGTTGATTGCACTGAGTGAATTATTGTATAATATGACAAATTTGTTAACCCTATCGTGCTCAATAAATTTCAAACCTTGTAGACCGTTGTATAGTTCTGCGATGTGGATGCTTTGTTATGTTCTTTTAAAATTTGCCGCTCTATATGAATTAATTTCTTAATTTAATTGCCGCCTCGTAAGAATTAAAAACGTTATTTTAATTGCAGTTTTATTTTGAACACAGTTTTGGTTATTTTGCGTCTTTCTAAGTTTGAGTTATGTTGACAGTTCCCTTTTGTAAGCCGAAAATGCCGAATATTGTTGTTGACCTTAAACGCTTCTGAGAATGTACGTGCTAACTTATTCTAGAACTTTTATATGGCATTTCGTAATATAGTGCAATCTTTTGGGGGACTGAAGGTTCGCGTTGCGTTATTCAGGCAATCAATTTTCGATCTCTGATGGCTCCGGATCTTCTCAAACTCCATCTACGGGGAAGGGCCGTAAATAAATTGAATGTTGCGAGTCAGTTTTCAACCTTGGATGGCTCCGGGTCTCCGAAAATGTCATCAATCCGGGGGGCCGTATTTAAGTTAAGTGCTGCAGGGGCGGCTTTCGGGTTTTTTCTTCGAGGGGTGTCCGTTATGTGGAAGTTTCGTCTCGCTGTTTTACCAAGAGGTACAAACAGACCATCAGCTGCTGTCGGATTTAAAGAAAACACACTGCATTCAATCCCGGTAAAGGCAGTTCTTTGTGAATTAGCCGATCGTCTTTGGCGGATTAATTTTCGAGCCCAGCTCCTGTCCCTCTGCGGCTACCGTCGGTGCGAAGAGCGCATCAAAGTTCCCTGAAGTCGTCTACCCTTTTTACCGGACCTGAAAGTACCCCAGACTGTACCTGCATCGGGGAAAGAAAAAAGGAACACCCCAGTATTGTGCCAGCCATTTCTAGAATCGTTCAAGGTAAAAATCTAGTTTTTGTGTTGTGAGAAAGAAACCCTTTTTTTCGCGCTAACTTGCAAACTTCAAATTTTGCTTTCATGCAACTAGAAAAACGACCTTCAGTTGCCGTTTGTGGTGTTTGCTGTTAATTATAAAGCTAACAAAATTATATCCTGTTTTATTCTTGTGACCTTCGGCATCCCTGGGCACGTAGCTGTATGAAGAACGTAAATATCGTTGCACCAGCGGCGGCGAGTTTTTTTTTGAACGTTCTAAAGTAAAAATATGTAATCCAGAATCATAGAGTTATCATTTGTTGTCATTTTCTTGTACTGTGTCATTTTTAACAGTTTAATTATATGTGTGTTAAAAATTTACTGCCTCTTATTATTGTGTCTTTTGTACTTATTTGTGTACGAATTTTGCAAGCTTTAAATAATAGGAGGAGGCACAATAAAGATGAGTTCCATTCCCGTAAGCTGTTGGCCTCTCTCCCTTCCACGAGGACCTTCAATCAGCTGGATTTGGAAGGTGGCGCCCATTAATTTTGACTTACCCTGTACACAACTAGGAAGATTTCCTCCCGTAAGCGATTTCCGTGAACTGCCCCTACTCCTCTGAGCTAAGCTGTAGGCCTTTTTCCACCTATCCGGTTATGGTTACGGAAAAGCTCGTTTGGCCCGTAACAGCTTGTTATAGGATGAAGTGTAAATTGAAAGATCGGTTTGTTTACTCTAAAGTCTGAAGAGTGGCACTTTTTGATGCATCCGTATATATGTTCATATATTCTGCCACTTTATTTTTAATTCAAGGATCGTTTGTTTAATGATTGCTGGGGGTGTATTATCTTTGTTTTACTGTGTGAGCGTTAGTATCAGGTTTGGTTTTGTGTAGGTCCAATCGGGGATTGTTAGGGTAAGTTGCTGTTGGATGTTATATAATGTAATGGTGAAGTCTAGAGATAGTTTTGGATTGGAAATATGCGAGCTTGCTTATTTTCCTAACCCATAAAGGCTAATAATATGCTCTTAAATATTATTGCTTCTGAAATAATTGGGTTACTGGATAGCGAGATTACCTAATGCTCATTGGTTGGGTTGGAACTCCAGTGCGGCTGCCCACAGTATGGAATACACGGAGTTCCAACTCAGCATGTTGGTGTTCTGTTTTAAGTATGAGTGCATCGTAGAGTAGGGTAGTTAATAATGAATCGTGGAGTAGTGTAGAGTAAGCGCTTGTAATGTTATGTTACTATATATTTAAAGTTTACGAAGTGTTTTTAATAATTAATACCCTTTCCAATATATTGTTGAGAGAAGTATAATACAGTATTTAAATTTTACTAAACTTTGCAACCTTTTTTGTAGTATTTTCTGTTATCAGTACAGTTACACATAGTCACGATCTTTAATAAAAATGTGTTTTTAATAGAATATACGTATATGTAGATACATATAAAATGTTCAACAATCGATCTCACGTCATGTTAGTTGTAAAGTGAGATATACGAAACGTAATATACAAAAATGTAACTGCCTTAGAATATTAGGGGCTAGATTTAGTGAACTCTTTGCTCAATAAAAATCCAGAAGTTAATTAAATAGCTATTATATCAGTAAAAAAAGCTCTTTTAGAGTGGGGCATTTCGAAATTTTTTCTTCTTCCCCCGAAGAAATTATATTCAAAAATTATAAAGCGACAATACTATAAAAATATTGTACCTTAATTTTCGAAACATATAAATGAGACACCTTCAACACCGTTATTTAAGAGCTCGAACATTTCAGTTACAGAGCTAAGAAATTCAAATTGTAATAAAAGCCTGAAGCTAAGATCTGTTGCGGCAGATTGTTTCCCAATGTCTATATAAAAATCTGAGTAAATATAAATAGAAAATGTTTGAGAACATGAAAAAAAATTAAGAAAACGCCACTGCTCATATTGTATTTATGAGGCTTATTCATAAATTAGGTGTCAACGACCGTAAGACAAAAATGAACGAATAAAATGATTGTGGGTTATTAAAAAACTAATAAGATGGATGCCATTTGACGCTCAGTCAGGACTGTATGGGTGGTGGTTAAAAATTTCCCACTTGAATTTCTCAATGAGTTGCACTGTGTCAGCCGCCGCGTGCGGTCGGGTGTTATCGTGCGAAAGCAAAAGTCAACTATGCTTGCCTTTTTAATCGCAACTTCCTTCACCATACACGTCTGAATTAACAGCTGTACCACGTTCTAGGAAATCAGCCAAGAGTACGTCTTTTCAGTCCCAAAAAAAACAGTAGCCATATCCTTATCGTTCTTCAAAGTGTGCTTGTATTTTTTGACTTTGGGGAAAATCAAGCTCTTCTACTTCATTGATTGTTGCTTGGTTTCAACATTTGTGTACGGAATCCAAGTCTCCTCGATAGTCATAATGGGATTTAGGTACTCATCGCTATCAATTTCGTAGCAATGCAGTGCAGAGGTCATTCGTTGGTTTTTGTGAACATCCGTCAACATCTTTGATACCCACCAAGCACTAAGTTTGTGGTATTGTAGCCTGTTCCTAACAGTTTTATACAGTACCGTATCTGAAATTTGAGAAACATTTGCTGCCATTTCCTAAACTGCTGAACGCCGATTTTCATGAATTGTATTGTTTACTTTTTCCACAAGGTCGTCGTTGAAAACAGAAGGTCGCCCACTTCGTTTCTAATCGTGCACGTTTGTTTGGCCATCTTTAAAATGCCTACACCATTGTCTGACCTTTTCTTTATTTTCATTGGCTGGACCATAAACCGCACATTTTGGTGTGAACTTCGGCAATGTTTGTATTTTTTACGTGGAGGAAACGAATTACAGCGGTGGAATTTTCAATTGTATTGTTCATTTCAGGGCTTTATTATACAACTGAATACAATAACAGACCTACGGTAAAGTGACGTGTGGCTAGCTCATCAACCATTAAAGCACCTCCAACAATGCACCAAAGTGGATACGCCTCTCATTCGGAGGGAATATTTAAACGGCCCTTAGTTTCCGAATAAACCTCGTTGTCTTCCTTTTTCGTTTTATACCTTACTAGGGTTCAGCTGCAGCTTATTACTCTAGATTGTACTTTAACCACTGACAAAGCGGTATTGTGTCTCCTGCAAGATACGCTTATAATAATAATAATAATACGTTTAGTATACAAATATCAAACGTTCAGCATGTCATGCAAAAAAGTAATATTATATATGTATTATTATAA